>CABHPQ010192379.1:9552-24841 GCA_902168405.1 Peromyscus aztecus | reverse complement strand
TTCACACCGCTCCACTTCACACACAGAGGCAGATGAAGTTCACACCACTCCACTTCACACACGGAAGCTGGCGAGTTCACACCACTCCACTTCATACACAGCAGCAGGCAAAGTTCACACCGCTCCACTTCACACACGGCAGCTGGCGAAGTTCACACTACTCCACTTTACACAGAGGCAGGCGAAGCTCACCCCGCTCACTCCACTTTACAGACAGGAACTGGATGCTCAGAAAGGCAGACTGGCTCTCCCCAGAGATGGCACTTCCTGGTGCTGGGAACCACTTTCTCAGCTACCAAAGTGATGACTGTAGTGAACCACAGTGAGATGCTTGCTTGGTTGAGCATCCTGAGGGGTACTTGCTTGGTACTCAGTCTTCCAGGTTTAGCTGGTCCTCATTTCGACCACTGGGTTGTTTCCCCGCCCTTCTAACGTCATACTTATTTACTGCCCCTGCCTTGGGGGATTTACAGTTTCAAAATGTAATTCCTTAGGATAACATCTCTTTCCCTCATGAGTCTATAGTCCAGACAAAGACTGGAGTGGAGGACAAAGACAAGAGATTCTTTGTGTTTGACAGGACAGCTTGGGTTGGCTGTGGCCAGACGCTTCTAGAAGCTCACTCTTCGTACTGCCCTTGCTGAGTCGGTTCTTTTCTAGTGTTCTGAGCAGAAGGCCCATCTCCCAACAACCTTTAGACAGTTTCCAGGGTGCTTTTTGGCTTTGCTCTCTTCCTCTCTGCCCCTGAGATTTGGCTAAACAGCAGATTAGGATGAATATCACCATGGATGCACCAGCCCATCTGAACTAAGTCCCCTGCCCCCTAGGTCTAGACAACAGTCCCACAGCCTATCTCCCACATCGACTCTTGCAGTCCGTTTCACTTATGAGAACGAGCTTGCAAGTTCCACTTATGACAACTGGGTGCCCATCCCCCACGCGACCAAGTCAACATTACTCAGCTTGTGTTGCAGAGCCTCTGTGACTAATGTTGTAACACAGCAGCAGAGTCCTGTCTAGGACAAAGTGTAGCAGAATTACAGGCCACCACAGTGACATGGACACAGTGAAATAGTAACAGTTGCAGCGAGTCCTGACTACAACACAATAAATAAAGATGAAGCTTTAAAAAATAGCAGAACACAGCTACAAAATACGTTACAAAAATTACAAAACATGTATAGGGCTGGATTGTAGTTCAGTGAGGCACAGTTGCCCAGGATGCCTGAGTCCCAGCGCTACACAACCAAAGTAACGAAAACCCAAAGACTGCCGTCCAGGCTCCCCCAGCCCCTGTGGAGTGTTGAGAGCGTGGTAAGGTCTCCCTGCCCTGTTAGAGTTAGTCCCCTGGTTCTCCACTCTTCCACCACCCACCTCCAATTCTCATTCTTCAGACTCAGCCTAAAATTTCAGTTCCTCCAGCAAACCCTCTATTTCCCCCAAGACTGTGCAAGGGTCCCTGGCGTGAGCTCCCAGCCCAGAACTGTCACACTTCATGGAAGTTGCACACGGGATGAAAGCTCGTCTTGTTCACCAATACAGCCGATGCACTCGAGTCCTGAACACTGCACACTGTAAACACTCAGGGGTTATATGCAACAGGATGTCACCCTGATCCACTGTGGAGGGAGTAATCTGCGTACACTGCTTAGTGGGTGTACGCCCCAGAATTACGCAGTGCTAGACCTAAACACACAAGCAGCCCAGCAAATGATGTATATGTATAACTGGATGAATTTTGTTATCTTTGATGTTTTCTGTTAATAATGAAATGGACATTTGGCAGAAGGAAAAAAATCTGATTTAGCAGTGGCCTTGGAAAGGCCAAAGAATGCGGTATTTGCAACTAGAAAAAGAAAATCAAAAGCTGAAAGAAATGGTTATGAATTTTACATGCACATTAGAGTCACCTGGGGGCTCTGAGAACACACTGTTCTTGGGCCCAAAGGCAACTTTAAGCTGACTCTTTGGGGTGGGACCTGTGGGGATTCTTTTTTTTTTTGATATCTCCTCTGTTGTCTCCAATGAGCAGCCAAGGCTGAGAACCTGTTGTCTAAAGAGCATCCGAGGGCATCCAAATAGCTCAAGAAACCCACTTGGCAATCATTAACCTCACTCTCCACACCTGGCTCAGGAACCGCAGGCTTGGACACCAGGACAGAACTTTTTCTGGCGGCCATGGGTCTCACCTCTGGTTTTTCTGCCTCAGAGTTGAGTGGAACTGGTGTGTTGATCACTTAGTAGCACTGGTCCTCTCTGGTTTTATATATCCTTTCTCTTTTACATGCGTCCCTCCCCAACAGGCACTCACTCCCTGTTTAATGTAGACCAGCGTAAACGTGTGTGTCCACGTTGGGGGTTGTTGTTACTGTTGTTGTGTGGCCTGGGGCTCATGAATCCTGGGTCAGTGTGCATCACTGAACGATAGCCCAGTCCTGTACGAACCCTTGTAAATGTATTTTGCTGTTTTTTTTAATGCCTGTATCTTCGTTTTATTTATTGTATTCAGGACTCATTGCAAGTGTTAATTTTTGACTGCATCCCTGTCACTCACTGTGGTGACGTGTTGTCTGTTAACTTTGTCCTCGTTAGGTCTCTGTTGCTGTGTTGAAACACTCAACAAAACCTACCTGGGGAGGAAAGGGCTTATTTTATCTTCCATGTTATAGACCGTCGTGGAGGGAAGTCAGGACAGGAACCTAGAGGCAGGAACTGAAGTAGAGAACCGTGGAGAAACACTGCTGACTGACTCTTTACCGCAGCTCACTCAGCCCGCTTTCTTCTATAACCCAGGACTGCCTTCCCGGGAACGGCGTTCCCCACAGTGGGCTGGGCCCTCCCACACCAATCATTAACCAGAAAAATCTTCCACAGATACGCTCTCAGGCCAGTCTGATGGAAGCAATCCTCGATGGAGGGTCCCCCATTCCAGGGGACTCTAGCTTGTGTTAAACTAACTCACACAGGCCTTGTGGTTGTCGGCAGCCCTTTTCCCACATCCATCCACACTGCCCTTAGGTCCCCAACACAGTAGCCGTGCAGTGATCCTCTGTTCTCACATCTCCTGTGGACCTGCATGAGAGTTTACCTGGGGTAAATAAATATCTTCTTGTTCTATGAAATACATATTGTAGTTCTTTCGGGGGAGCGTGGTTTGAGACAGGGTTTCTCTGAGTTAACAGTCCTGGCTGTCCTGGAACTTGCTCTGTAGACCAGGCTGATCTCGAACTCAGAGATCTACCTGCCTCTGCCTCCCAAGTGCTGGGATTAAAGGTGAGCACTACCATGACCGGCTCATATTATAGTTCTTATTACTCATGTGTTTTGACATATGGGTATTTTTACCATATCCAAAAAGGTAAAAACAAGTGATTTTTGTAATAATAACAATGGGCTACAACAATATATGTGAATGGCTAGTGTCACAAACCTGTACTTCCAGCACATGGAAGGCTAGGGCCAGAGGACTGCTGGAGATTCAGAGCCAGCCTAAGCTACAAGGTGAGTTTGAGGCCAGCCTGGGCTACATAGCAAGAGTCTGTCTTAGAAAAACAAAATGAACTGGGCATGGTAGCACACATATAATCCCTGCCTTTGGGAGGTGGTGGCAGGCAGATGAGGAGTCAAAGTCATCCTCATCTACATAGCAAGTTCAAGGTCAGCCTGGGCAACAGGAGATGTGCTCTCACAAGAAAAAAGAAAGAGAAAGAGATTGAACATATCTTCATGCCAGAAAGATGGTTAAGAATCTTGGTAATTGTAGTTTTATTTAACCGTGGAATCCTTTCAAACTGGATTTCAGCAGAAGGGCTAGTTTCCCACTAGGCCCATTGAGTAATCTCAAATGCAATTACAGTATCCTTTGGTCATTCCTTGTTTTTTTCTGAAGTGTTAATGGTTACACTACTTCTCACACTGGTAGATCATAACAGAAATTCTTCCAGGCTAAGGAAGTCCAAAACCAAAAGCCAGGTTAAAGGATCAAACAATGGTCAGCCCTGAAAACACACATACAAGGAACATTATAAAGACTGAGCAGGGTATATTTATGTATTTAAAAATATATTTACAGCAGGGCAGTGGTGGTGCACGCCTTTTATCCCAGCACTAGGAGGCAGAGGCAGGCAGATCTCTGAGTTCGAGGCCAGCCTGGTCTACAGACCAAGTTCCAGGACAGTCAGGGTGATTACACAGGAAAACAAAACCAAAAAGGCAAGCCCATCTTATTTGGTTAGTTATCCTCTCTGGGCCCCAGTTTCCTCGCTGAGAAACAGAGGCGGCGTTAGCTGTTGGTGTGAGATTTAAATGATGTAACACATTTATGATGTGTTACATGGTAGAATATACACTTTGCATATTCTACGGCAATAAGTGTAATAAGTCCTGGAGATATTAAGCAAATTCTCTTGCCATGAATATCTAAGAAAAATCCCCGGGCTGTGGTGGGACAACACCTTTAATCCCAGCACTTTGGAGGCAGAAGCAGGTGGATCTCTGAGTTTGAGGCCAGCCTGGTCTGTAGAGTGAGTTCCAGGAAATCCAGGGCTACACGGAGAAACCCTGTCTTGAAAAATAAAAAGGAAAAAACAACAACAGGATGCCATTAAGGTCACTCCTTACATTTCAGCATGTGGAGGACTGTCCCTCAGACTGTACTCTCAGAAAACACTCTGACTGGGAGAGTCTCCTGGAAAGCAGTGACGTGCATCGGGGTGCAAACTTTTCAGTCATTGTGACATTTCTGAGAATGGAGCCTTAAGTTGAATATTATAAAAGTAATCACGGCATCCTCATGCGGCACAAACAGTAGCTGTTCCCAAAGAGCACGCACCCCCTGAGAGGCAGGCACAGGTGTGCTTGGAGTTGAACTTCAGGGAGCTAGAGCCATTGAATCAACATCACAGGAGACTCAGACCCTCACTCACAGACTGCCTTGGCCCCTGACCTATTTAGTTTTGGAATACATAGAGCGCACCTGGAGCAGTGTCTTGGCGAGGTTAAAAGCGCTGGCTTGAGCCGTCCTGAGCAGAAGGTGATCTCACCCTTGTACTAACTAAATGACCCTGGGCGAGTCTTTTCATGTCTCTTCGTGAATCAATCAGGCTTGGTCACTCTCCTAACCTGGGACACCTATAGAGGCTGAATAAGAAAACAGAGGCTAGAGGGCTGCCGTGGTCAAGCGTAACACCAGACACAGGCTCCTGTCATGCCCAGGACAGATCCCAGGCCTGCCGCATACTGCTCAGAGGCTGGGAGGGAGTTCCAGACCAGGAGCCGGAGGGCAGAGACATTCTTACAGAACGAAGCAGCTGAGCAGAGAGCTGAGGATAGGTAGGGTTAGATGGGGAGGGTGTTCCAAGCAGAGGGATGAGTGTCCCTGGAGTAGAGAGGGACAGACCAGGGAGTCTGCGAAGACATACTGAGTAAATATGCCAAAGATCACAGAACCGCGGTTAAGAGACCAGGGAAGAGGTCACTGTGTTTGTCCAGAAGCTGAATGTAGTGTTCTGCGTAGAGTTGGAGCAATGAGGTTGTAGGCTGTTCACTCGTATGAGAGACCTAGGAAGTAGAACTGACTGATCCGTGATTCCTTGGTTGTACTGGACACAGCCACTGCCGCTCCAACAAATCTTCATTGAGAGGCCTTGTGTTTCTGTGAAACTTGATGGGTCTACTTCTGTCTTAATCCCTGGGTCAAACGTCCAGCAAATCATACTTGACATGCCCATCAGTCGCTGTCCCCATAGGCCAGGTTGGAGGCTTCAGGTAGTCACAAGTTGTGCCCATTTCAGAAAGGCCAGGACACTGAGGATCTGGGGAGCTGATTACCCGGTTAGTAGATTCTTTGTGTTTATGCTCTGTCTTTCTTTCATGAAGGCCTGCTTTGGTATCAGTGTGGTGGCATCAGGGAAGCATAAAAAGAAACTAGTGCTCAGCTGAGGGCGGCTACAGCTGTGCAATCAGACAGGTTAGCTGAGCCAGTGGAGGAAGTCTACACAGCCTAATTCCTGAAACCATACTCCTCATCTCCTTCACATCTGCTTTTCTAGTCATGCTTTGTAGCCTTTGATGCTAAAATTGCTTCAAATCCCTCATCCCATGCCACCAACGGCGGGTGTGGGGGTCAGCACCCCTATTACATTATATTTCCTCAGCAGGAAAATGGCCAAGAACTGAAAGGGGTGCGTGGACCAATTTGACCACCACCCCGCTTTTGAGACAGGGTTCCATGTAGCTTAGGCTGTCCTCTAACTCACTGTGCCACAACGATGACCCTCTAACTCCCAGGTATGTGCCACTGTCCCCCATGTATGTGATGTTAGGCATGGAAGCCACAACTTTATACGTATTCCACCAACCGAACTACGTCCCTAAACTTCAAGGCTTAAATCCAGCCCTTAGGCATTGTTTCCAGAATGGCATACCATTCTGAAGCTGGATCACATGGGTCTCTATTTTAGTAAGTTTTATAGCAACAACAATGTCAAAAATCGACCAATCATTTTGATGGTTATTATGTGCAAGCCCCAAGTAAGGCTCAGAACTTGGCTTCATTTATTCCTCACAGTGACGCTGTCAGAGAAATGAGACAATTGTTCTCTCTGTGCAGATAACCAAGTGAAGGCTCAGAAGCTCCAGGAAACTTGTCCCGAGTTCCACAGCTGTATGTGAGGGAGTAAACTCAAAGGAAAGCAATAAAATTGGGTCTTGATCAAAGCAAACAGATAATGTATTACTTGTGAACAGTCTGTATTTGGTAAGAGGGAAATAAATAATACTAATTAGGTTTATTAAGTAAACACTTTTTAAAAAGTTATAAGACTGGAGGGACGACTCACTAGTTAAAAGCACTCGCTGCCCTTCCAGAGGACCCAGGTTCAATTCCCAGCACCCACACGCCAGCTCATAATTGTCTGTGACTCCAGTTCCAGGGCTCTTGATACCCTCACATAGTCATATTTGCTGGCAAAACACCAATGCACATTTAAAACAGTGTTATCTTAAAGCAGTAACACTGTGGTCTATGTGTCCTTCCCAATTTCCACAAGCAGATAGAGAGCTTGTGGTCCAGGCTGACCTCAACAGTCCCTTTAGCACCCACAACCCTGTGGCACCAGCACCCAGAGTGTTTGCCAGCTAGGCATCTGACATGATACCCAGGGCAAAGGGAGCAGGTAGGAAGAGGATGCTCACCAGGCCTGCAGTTTGCTGGCTCAGTCAGCTTAGGGCCCTGAAGAGCTTTCTTTCTCTCCTGGGAGCCAGCCCAGCAGGTTTGGCTCAGGTGGACAAGTCTGAGCTGGACAGACCAAGCAGGAAGTGCCAGTTCCTGCTCTGCATGACTCGATCCTGAGCTTCTGATAGCATAACCTGTCCTGCCCGAGGGGAGACAGATCCCAGCAAACTGGCCTGACGGCACAGCACTGTCTCAACCTCGTCAGGGAGGCTTGTGTTCTGAAGCCAGAATTTTGAAACTCTATCTCTGGAACAACTTTGGAGACACCTTTCCATGTCACTTGTTTCTGTGACAGTGATGTCTCCAGACTATTTCTCCCTTGCCTATAGCCCCCTAAGTAAAGAACCTAACTGGCAGAGATCACGAGCTAGCTCAGGCCTCCTTTCTGGGCCCCAGGTTTGTATCTGTGGATGAAGTGTTTGGATCCAGAAGGCTTGCCTCATAGTCTTGGATCTGTTTGGGGCAGAATGAAAATGAGAATCAGTTACCAAAACAAACAAACAAACATACCCTGTCTCTTGCAATTCAAGATGAATGGACTCCTGAGGGGACATATAGAGGGGAGGTATGGTTAGGACAGTCTGTATTCTACCCATATGTCCCCAAGAGGGGAAGCCCAGGGTTTTCCCAGACTTGAGGGAAGTCCCCAAGCCTGATGACTTAACAAAAGTCCTCAGCTGATCCAGGGTGCCCCTGTACCCTACCTAGAGGATGACAGTGCAGGGCCACCTCACTCCCGTGTTAGTGCCATGACTTCTTAGACTGGATGTCATCAAAAAGACAAAAGACTACAGATTTGGGCCTAGGGACTGGTGTGGTCTACTGGCAGAGCTCTGGCCCAGCCTTGTGTTCCATCCAGCACAGAAACAAAATTAAACAAAACACCCACCACAGTAACGAAGCCACACAGAACTCTGGGTGAGCGCGCTGTTTACTTTATTACTGGAGAAGTCGGCTGAGGTCCAGACAGTACTGGGGACCTGCCCAAGGCCTTCCGTAGAGCAGTTTGGGGGCTGAGAGGTGAGCCAGTCTTGGCTGCCAGCCCAGCGCCGCCGTTTTCACCTCTGACTCACCAAGTTCCCATCTAGTCTCCATCTGGGCAGGGTGGACAGCCTGTGATTGCCACAAAGGATTTAGTGGGTTTCACATCAGGAGCCCTGGCTCCCCCAAGGGCCTTCCTGTCATCTTGGATTACCCCTGGTGCGCTTGTCTAGAAACCCCACACAGCTCATCATTAGTTTCAACATCTACGAGGAAGGAGAAAAGAGAGTCCATGAGGCAGTTAGAAGGCATCCTTCGGACCTCTGTCAGCCCTGGTGAAAATAAGCGAGGGCTTTGGGAATTATGGAAAGGTCAAAGGTTTGCCGGTTTAGCGTTTCGTGGGAACATGCGCACGTTTGGACCAGCCCCAAGTGCCTGGTTGACCTGTTTGACAGGTAACAATTAGAAAGGAAGAGTTTGCCGGCTGGAATGTGGCTGGAGAGGCCGCAGTGGGATCTGGTTTAGCTGCTCGGCAGGTGGGGCCTGCTGCTGGGACAGGCGTGTGCACGCACAGCACGCATTCCAGAGAATCGGTTTTCTTTTAAAGCCAGCGGCTGCGGGGCACAAGAGGGTTGGGTTGAGCACTGGCTGGGAGCCGTTAGCAGTCTGCAGGTAAAGAAGCAAAATAAATAGCTCCCTGACGACAACTCGAGGAAGAGCCGGCGGAGGCATTCAGAACTTAAAAAAAAAAGTCTAACATAAATGTGTGCTTTTTGTCTCAAAACTTGAGAAACTCCAGACTGGAACAAAACGACAAGGATAATAGAACTGAAAAGTCAGGATTCTCCTCTGACTTTTTTTTTTTTTTTTTCTATTTTAAAGAAGTGAGGCTACTGTGGTGAACTTGAGACGGTATCTTTGAAGGAGGCTATCTTGCCTGAAACAGTCTAGAAATGGTTATTTTTCTCAGATTTGCTGCAGAAGAGGATCTTTTCCCTCAACAAACTGCAGCTAACTGGCACATTTTGAAAGTTAAAAATATTATTTTGGGCCTCGGGTTCGAATTCTTCTAGATAATTCTTTCCTTAATGAGCAAGGCCCTGGATTCCACTTGGCCTGGGGTAAAGAAGAGGGACTGTTTCTGATAAAACATGTTTAAAGAGAAGTAGCTGTAAATAAACAGTTTCTCTTTTGGAGTAGAATAACCAGAGCTTAGGGTAACGTGTGTGTGTGTGTGTGTGTGTGTGTGTGTGTGTGTGTGAATAATACGGTACAATGTAGAATCTATACAGAGTCACACACACACAGTATGACTTCCTACACTCAAAGGTGTTAGGAGCCGTGGAGTGCTTGCCTAGCACGGGAAACCTTGGGTTCCATCCCAGCACCAGATCCCATACCCAGTCTGTAACCTCTGAGTACCTGGGAGCTGAAAGCAGGTTCATTCAGAGGTGTGAGGTAATCCTCCGCTATCTAGTTTGAGGATAGCTGGAGTTTGAGGATAGCATGGGTTACAACAGAAAACAGCCTGAGTTACGGAAGCCTGTCTCAAAAACCACGAAATCGAAAAGAAAGGGGTGCGGCTATGATGACATTTGAACTCCCTGTATTTGTACCTGGCTGACGAGAACGGGGGAGTCTGAGATGTGAAAATTATAATGTAATGGGGAACTGGGCTAAGGCAAACTCAAAATGCTTTGAAAGTTTTCAAGTTACCTATCTTTTACTTCTATTCACAAGTTAGTTCTCTGAAACTCAGCCCCTTCCTTCTCGTTTCTTCTTACTGTGGGCATCCAGCCTACTCCTTCTGAGGGACAGACAACACTTCCTGATTTGCTAGGAGGGCTCTGAGTTCTCAGGCCCGAGAGTATGTGAGTACGCTCTCTGTGGCAGGCAAGAAATGCCTTACCTGCTGAGTCAATTCTAGCCAAGCAGAGGATCTTGCAGTCCAACTGACAGGAAACAGACAAGCCAACACAGAATTAACTGCTTGTAGACTCCTGCTAGCGGCAGAGTGACTGCCAACACAATAAACTTAATGGTGACAGTTTTTCACAGACCATTTACCTGAAGTCCCAAATGTCACAAAAAAAAAAAAAAGTCAGAAGAGTCAGCCCTGCAGTGGGGCACACGTCTTTAACCCCAGCACTTGGGAGGCATAGGCAGACGGATCTCTGAGTTCAAGGCCAGCCTGGTCTATAGTTTGAGTTTCAGGACAACCAGGCCTACACAGTGGAACCCTGTCTCGAAACAAACAAACCAAAGAAAACCAACAGTAAGTCCGAACAGTAACCGTGCTTAGCGGCTGAGCACGTCATGATCAGACACTGGCTCATTTTATCTCCATCACAAGCCGGAGGCAAGCATGCTCATGACAACCACTGTAGAGAAGGCCAGGGAGACCCCAGAACTTGTTTATGAGCTGACTTCTCGTAGCTGGCAGAGCTAAGACCTGAGCACAGACAGCTGGCTCATTCATTCAGAAACTAAACTGTTCCAAGCCAGGCATAGGCCTCGGGTTTACTGAAGGATGTTGAGTGAGAACCAAGCAGATCCTTCATAGAGTCTGATTATTATCTCAGACTCCAAAATGAACCTCTTCAGCCTCCCCTAGATGGCCTCCTAGTCACAGAAACATTTTACATGTTGTTCTTATGGGTAATAACCCCAAGCAGACCCTTGGCCAGAGACACTACTGGCCTCCACATCCGCCTCACCCTGGCCACACTGAGACACCCCAGCAGCTGAGTCTCTATAGGCAAAGGACAACAGTGCTGTGGAACAATCCTTTCTACATTGTGAATATGTATTAATCTCATTGGCTAATTTAAAAAAAGCTGATTGGCCGATAGCTGGGCAGGAAGAGATTGAGCTCAAGAGCCAGAATAGGAGAACTCTGGGAAGAGGAAGGGTGGAGTCAGAGAGTTGCCTGCAAATTAATAATAAGTCTCTGTTGTGATTTGGGAGCTGGCTGTCGGGACAGAAAAATCTGCCGACAGTGACCTTGTTGGAGTGGGTGTGGCCTTGCAAGAGGAAGTGTGCCGCTGGGGATGAGCTTTGAGGTTTCAAAAGCCCATGCCAGGCCGGTCTCTGTTGATCAGGACGCAGCTCTTAGCTCCTTCTCCAGCACCAAGCCTTATACCACCATGCTCTCTATGATGACAATGGACCAAGCCTCTGAAACTGTAAGCTAGCTCCCAGTTAAATGCTTTCCTTCCTAAGAGTTGCCTTGATCATGGTGTCTCTTCACAGCAACAGAACAGTGGTTAAGGCAGGGTGCTTCTTAGGAACTTGAGAAAAAAAATAATATTATGAAACAGTTTGTTCTGCCCCCCCCCCAAGATAGCTATTGCTAATTCAAACAAAGAAACAAACAAATAAGCCCATTTTGTTTATTAAGTGAAAAAAACTCCAAAGACATTTTTTACGATTAAAAAATTATTTTATTCATGTGTGTTTGCCTGTGTCTGTGACATATGAGTTTAAGTCCCCACAGAGGCCAGAAGAGGTGTTGGATCCCTGGAGCTGGAGTTACAGATGGTTGTGAGCCACCCAATGTGGTCACTAGAATCCAAACTGGCCTCTTCTGAAATAGCAGCAAATGCTCTTAACCACTGAGCGTCTGCTCCCGGCCCACAAAGTTGCCTCTTCAGAGAATGACAGCAGTAGAGAAGACACTCAGACCGAGCCGTCTGATGAAGAGCATAAGGAAGAGGCCACGTGTTCTCCAAGATGGTGCTGAGGCAGGCACTGCCCATCCTGCCCTTGGAAGAGCTCTGGTGTCCCCCATGCAAAGACTCTAAAGACCCTTTCTCCTAGGTGCCACAGTGGTTCTAAGCTGGAGTCGAGAGTCACTGAAGTTGTTCCTGAATAGTGAGGTTTGGTGAGAGTACCCATGTGCGTGGGATCCATGGGAAGTCACCCTCGCGGGCAGGACCCCAGACAGCTCTCCAGTGCGTTCTTCCCGAATTTCACAGCACAGTCACCTTCTGTGTGCCCCCTTTCTCCTTTTCTGTCCCTGCACCATAGCTCTGCTCATTGTCTGCAAATGGCTATTCCGTAGCCAAATCTGCATGCTGACTCAGGTCCTGCCCCCAGAGCTAACTCCCTCAGGATGTCTTGACTAACTCCCTGAGAGATGCCCTTGTAGCTCAAGTGTGAGGCTGGACCACGCCAAGGCTTCTAGCCTGTGGATGGACTGTGCGTGAGAGCCAGGTCCTCATCAGGTCCAGGCAGGCTCTGGCACCTGGCTTCTTACCTATTTAGCAGAAGCATTAATTGGTCTAGAAGGATTAGATACTTCTACCTTCTTTAGTTTTGTTTGTTGTTGTTTTTGAGACAGGGTCTCACGATGTAGCTCGACTGTCCTGGACCTCGCTATGTAGGCAGAGACCCACCTCTGCCTCCTAAGTGCTGAGATTAGAGACATGCACCACCACACCCAGTGAGGTTGTCAGCTTCTTAACGGTGATACTAAAATACAGGGTACATCTTAAACACCAAGCACTGCCTTTGAAACATTTCCTACCATTTTATTCCAGGGTTTTGTTCTATTTTATTAAATCTTGTCTTATGATAGAGTCTTGCTATGTTGCCTAGGCTGACCTTGAACTCACAATCTCCCCACTTCTACTTCACAAGTTTTGGGATACAGGGGTGAGCCACCACACACTGTCTCATTCCATTTAAAGAAGAGAATCTCCGACAGTAACATCACCACGACAATTTCCTTACAAAGTGCTTTCCTTCGAAGAAGATCCCCTGTCTACACATGGAAACTGCCCTTCTGAGAAGGAGTCAGGGTTGACTTAAAGCAACTGTCTTCTAGCCAATTGTATGGAATTCTGGAGCTAGCCCTAAAAGCCTTCTATAATTTGCTTTCCAGTTGTATTAGAAGAGTACGGGAAGAGAAGTTGTATGGGAAGAGAAGCTCAGGCCACGAGAACGGGGAGAGAGAAGACGAAGTGAGGGGCTTAAACAGAACCGAGTGGGAACAGAGCGAAGGGAAGTGGAGCCAGCCAGGATCAAGGACAGCCCGGAGCTGGCACTTCCACCCAGTCAGGTCTCTAGTGTGAATGTGGAGCAAGAGCGTGGAGACCCGGCAGAAGGGAGTGCTGGCCTAGGTGGGCAGGAGAGCGCCTCCATCCAGAGCTTTCTCCGGGAGCTTGCAGCCCCACTTCCCTTGGGTTCCTCTACTGCCAACCACACCCAGCCTGAATGCCTACAACTTCTTAGCTACATTGCCATGGCCTCTGACCAAAACGGCTTTCAGAGGGAAGACTTGGAAGCTGTAGAAAACGCACCAGAGGCAGGGGAAGGTGGAGCTTCTCAGCAGGGCCCTGGGTTCTGAAAGTCCGCCTAGAGCATTGCCTGTGACTTGTAGCGCATGGCATTCCTACCAGGGCTGAGTTTACACTGCTCCAGTTTGTTCTGGAATATTCCTTAGACAGTGTCTCAGATAAAGTTTTTTCACACACCTCTCCGTAGGAGTGGGAGGGCGGATGGTTTACCCATGGACCGCTAAGGACTGGGTCGGGAGTTCAGGCCCTGTTGGGGTCCAATCTGAGGATTACAGTTTGGTTCCTCCGCAGAGGCGGGGTGAAGTCTGTGCTAGTTGGCTGCAAAGGCCCCAGGCACAAATCTTCAAACTGGGGGTGGTGAGAAGATGAAAAACACCCGCGGAAAAACTCAAAGGAAAGCCTTACCTTAAATCATTCTCCAACTTTGTGAATGACTTAATGAACGTCTTTGTGAATTTTGAAGACTTAATGAGGCATTTTAAATAAAGATGGGAATAATTTAAACTAAGGCTATCTGGGACCAGTTCAAACTGGGCAATGAGAAACTATAAAGTGCCCTTTCAGGATATTATTCACCCTATAAAAACAGAATGTATTTGTTCACGGTAAACATGTCAGAACAGCGGCTGTGGAGAGCAAGTGTTGACTGGTCCCTGTCCAATCTGCCAATTTCCAGATAAAGCCTGGGAGGTGATAGGCGACACACTGCCATAACATTTGCATGGGGGCTTTTCTCATTCATCACTTCAGCGCCGAACATGCGAGTCTGTCAGTAAACTTTCAAGACAAGTGCTAGTCCCATAACAAGTGGCTGATCCAGAGGGGGAGGGGGGGCGCGGCGGCTCCATTTGACACCAACTCTAAAGACATTGAGAGAAGAGAGCAGCCCCAGTGCTGTGGGCTGGAGTAACCTCATGGTTAAGGCTCGGTGGTAGCACACGCCATTAATTCCAGCACTCAGGAGGCAGGGGCAGGCGGATCTCTGTGAGTTCAAGGCCAGCCTGGTCTACACAATAAATTCCAGGACAGCCAGGGCTACATACTGAGACCCTGTCTCAAAACCGAAGTTAGAGTTGGTTGTGAACCTGGCCTCTGGCAAAAGGAGTGGGTGCTCTCAACTGCGGAGCGTTTCTCCAGCCTCCTGTGGTTGTTGGGTTTTTTTTTTTTCCTTTAAATTAACTCGCTTATTTTACCTGAGTCGATTATCTTTGAATAAAATTATTAGTTTCTCCCAAGTGGATTTTATCTGTGAATTTATAGCTTTGAAGGAGCTCGGCTTTCCTAAAATTAATTGGAATGCTTAACTATTAAGTAGAACACTGGCCTTTAAAAAAAGTAGATGTTGTGTAGCCGTGAGTGCACGGTGTATCTCAGTAAACCCCACCTGACTGCAGGCAGATTTCCAGGAATGAGTGAGACCTCACCAGTGAGACCTGGTGAGGACGCCTGATTGGCCTCTTGGTGACAATGCTGTCACTAATTGGCTAATTGATCCTGAGCTACTCACTGACAGTGTCTCTGAAAGCTGGATTGACCACACCCCGAGTTTCTTTTCAATTACTTGTGACTTTCCGAGGTTTGCTCGCAGGGCCTGGCAACTTGTCGTCGGAATGTGCCAGGAGCTGTGGGACTCAAAATGCAAACGGCTTTGTGCTCGCTCTCCTGGGGAAACTACAAATTTGCCTTCCGCTCTCCGCTTCACACCTCTTGGCCAGTGCGGGGAAGGAAAAGCACCCCTCATTTCTTTGCTGGTGTTACAGAGGGGAGAAAAAAA
>CABHPQ010192378.1:0-19608 GCA_902168405.1 Peromyscus aztecus | reverse complement strand
CCCCTGTCCACCTTTCAAGCTCTGATGTGCCCACCCCTGTCCACCTTGCAGGCTCTGATGTGCCCACCCTGCCCACTAACTCATGGATGTAGAGATCACTTCATCCAACCTCCTCTTCACATTGATGAGGCAATGCAGAGCGCGGTGAGATGCTCGGGGTCTCCTGTGGTGATATATTTGTAATCTAAGAAATCTAAGCCTGAAGATCAGAGGACAAAGCCAGCCACAGAGTTAGGCACAGAGCTCAGGCAGTGGTGGCACACACCTTTAATCCTAGCACTCGGGAGGCACAGGCAGAGATCTGTCTGGATCTCTATAAGTGCAAGGCCATGCTGGGCTACACGAGACTAATCCAGTCTAAAAAAGAAACAGCCAGGCAGTGGTGGCACACACCTTTAATCCCAGCACTAGGAAGATTGAGATAGGAAACAGCGCTTTGAGGTACATTTCCCTCCCCATTTTAAAGGCCTGGGAACTGAGACTTGAAGAGATCATCCAGCAAGTCAGTGTCACAGTGGTGTGTGAAATTCAAATCACCCCAAAGGTCACATCCTGCCCAGGTTTCCAGGCTGTCTTTTAGAAAAGCCCATCTATGTCCATTAGAGTCCTTGGACTGTCCCCTGTGGTGTGGTGGGGTTGAAGCGTGTCCATCATGAAGCCCAGGACTGTGGGAGTGCTACTGCTCATCTCAACCCTGAACACACCCATTTCCTCTGCCACAGTGACTTTCTCGTCATGAACACGACATCAAGAACTTCAGTGGAACAGAGAAGAGGATGGGCACAGATCAGCTGCAGATTCACCCGGGTTCCACACACCCACCCACTTCTTACTTCTGGGGTTTGGGATGGTGCATTTGGAAAGGGTTTAACCAAGTCTGCTCTTCTGGTTTAGCATTTTCCACACAAGGAGAGCTCACACACAAGGTGGGCTCTAAGGACCTCTGGAGGTGGGCAGATGAAGCTGTCTAAAGAAACTGCCCAGGAACCTTGATTAAGAGCCTGGCAACACCATCAAAATATGATCACACATGCCTGGCACAACCGTGGAAGTGAAGAATGGCTGAGTTTTTTTTATTCATTCATATACTCACTGACAATTGGACCAGAACCGCCTGACTCAGCAATCTGTACCCAGCAGATAATGTTATGGGACCTATAGGACAATCTTTCTGATACCACACTCAAGGGACTGACAGACAACCTGGAATTACAGGTAGGGATGGATCAGGCATGAACGTATCAAGCTTTTCTGTAGAGGTGTTATTTAAATTGTCATCTGTCATGAGTTCTTGGCAAGACCTATTCAGCAAGTGGCCTCTTCGATGAATTTCCTTTTATCTGAAATTTTCACATTCCCCTCTCTTTTCCATGGGTAACCACGGGTGTTTGTTGGTAAGCAAGCTCAGCATGTTGAGGCTGACACCAGCTGGAAAAGTCTCACAACTGCCTGTAACTCCAGCTCCAGGGGATCCAATGCTCTCCTCTGACCTCCTTGGCACACACCGTGGGTGCCCTTACATGCACTCAGGCCAAACACTCATGTGCACATAAGAAAATAAATAAAATTCCAAAAGTTTTAAAATTAGAAGTAAAATCTTAAATAAAAACCACTTGAATAAGATGACTAATAAATTTGCTCTGACTGACATGCAGAACTTTTCGCACCAAGTGCAGACAGTCTTCTAAAGCAGTTAGAGGTGAACTGAAAGAATCCATGTGCTATCAGAGAGATATGAGACCAAACACATTCTTCAGTGGAGAATTATACTACAAGTCATTTTTTGAAATTTTAACATAACACATCTGAGTCATGCCTGAGTTAAGGAAGAAATCACAACTGAAATCAGGAAATACTGAACGGTAAGAAAAGTGGTACTCACCAAAACTTCTGGATGCAGCTAATGCCGTGCTTAGAAAGCAGAAGAGGACCCTAAACACATATATTAGGAAGGAAGGAATGCAGAATACCAATATTCTAAGGGTTCGTTTCAGAAAGATGAAAAAAATGCAATACATTGAAACCAAAGAAAAGGCAGGCAGATCTCTGAGTTCGAGGCCAGCCTGGTCTACAGAGCGAGTTCCAGGACAGCCAGGGCTACACAGACGCAGACCCCCCAAAAAAACATAAATAAACAAATAAATAAACTGGGGGAGGGCCTGAGAGATGGCTCAGCAGTTAAGAGCACTGGCTGCTCTTCCAGGCGACCCGGGTTCAATTCTCAGCACCTACATGGCAGCTCACAACTGTAACTCCAGTTCCGGGGGATCTGATATCCTCACAAAGGCATACATGCAGGCAAAACACAAATATACATAAGGTAAAAATAAATAAATATTAAGAAAAAAGAAAATTTAATGCTGTGGATATCGCTCTATATAAAGAAAGCACTGATTGGCCAATAACCAGACAGGAAGTATAGGCGGGACTAACAGAGAGGAGACTGGAGGAAACAGGAAGGGAAGGGAGAGACTGGCTGGAGCCGCCGCCAGGACAAGGAAGATGTAAGGTACCAGTAAGCCACGAGCCACGGGGCAAAGTATAGACGAATAAAAATGGGCTGAATATAAGAGTAAGAGCTAGGGCTGGAGAGATGGTTCAGTGGTTAAGAGCACTGGCTGCTCTTCCAGAGGACCCGGGTTCAATTCCCAGCACCTACATGGTAGCTCATAGCTGCCTGTAACTCCAGTTGCAAGGGGATAGGACACCTTCACACAGACATGCATGCAGGCAAAATACGAATGCACATGAAGTAAAAATCATTTTTAAAAAAGCCAGGCGGTGGTGGCACAAGCCTTTAATCCCAGCAGAGCTAGGCAGAGCTCTGTGAGTTCGAGGCCAGCCTGTTCTACAGAGTGAGATCCAGGACAGGCACCAAAACTACACAGAGAAACCCTCTCTCGGAAAAAAAAAAGAGTAAGAGCTAGACCATGATAGGCCTGAGCTAATGGCCAAGCAGTTTAAATAATGTAAGAGTCTGTGTGTTTATTTTATATGTGGGCTCCGGGACTGGCAGGACTTGGCGGGAGCTGGAGAGAAATATTCCAGCTACAATTTAATATGTAATTTTTACTGGGTGGTGGTACACACTTGTAATCCTAGGTCTCAGGAGGCAGAGGTAGGGGTTTGCTGAAAAGTCAAGGTCAGCTTCAACCATATAGTAAGTTCTAGGCCAGCAGGACTCCACAGCAACACCCCACCCCCTAAGTAAATAAAAATGTTAAGCCACACAATAGTAAAAGAAAATACAAATGAATATTTCTAGAGTGTCCAGAATAAACAGCTTAAGCACATCGTTGAAGGTGGAGATCATGAAGAAAAAGACAGTATTCTGGACGCAGTGGCAACAGGATCAACCACAAGCCAGAGGCCAGCCTGGTCTAGGTGTACAGATCGTTCAGGGCCAGCCAGGGCTGCATAGTGAGACACTGTCTTAAAATCAATCAACCAAAAGACACATGATGTGGGGAAGTACACTTCAGGGTTAGAGCACATGCTTGTGAACAAGGCCCAAAAAACAAAGGCAAAAGCAAAAACCACCAGCACCCTCACTGAGTGGGGCACAGCGGCAGATTCATCTGTTAGAAATGACGGCAGAGGCGTTAGTACAGCTCATCGAGAGAACACAGGCTGAGCATGAGCAAGGCTTAACCCTCAGCACGCAGAGTGAAGATAATGGGCGAACAGTTAACAAAACACATGGATAAGGGAAAACAGTCACCAGACAGCACAATCTGTCTTTGGTCAGCCAGTGACAGTTTTCATTATTTTTGGAGTAGTTTTAATTGTGTTCACCTTCATTTATCTGTTGTTTTCTAAAGTATCTAAAGCAATGAGGCATTAAATGGTACTTTAAAAAAAAAAAACTGTCACTTTGAAAATTTTACTTTGCTTGAACACCCCTTTAATCCCAACATGGGAGGCAGATACAGGCAGATCTTGAGTTCGAGGCCAGCTTAGTCTACAAAGCAAGTTCCAGAACAGCCAGGGCTATACAGAAAAACCCTGTCTCGAAAAACAAAACAAAATGGCAAAAAAAAAAAAAATAAAAATTCACGTTTGTATTTAAACTTCAAGTGAAATTCCCAACAAGCAGTAAGAATTTGCTCTGACAAATATCTTTATTCAATAGAGTATTTGGTGGAGAATTCATTTGCACATTGAACTTGACAGGAATTGAGAGGATGAAACTTTCTGCCTTCCGGACAGCAGCAAACTCTTTGCTCCAGTCTTTCTTTGCCCATTTATCAAGATATTCCCTGTAGGGATTAGAAGGATATATATGTCCAAGACATCTAATAGCTCATAAAGGCATGCCATTCACCCAGACAATAAATATTTATTAAGCCTATCTCTGAGCTGGGCCCTGTGCCAGAGAATGAGGACATAGTTGTGAATCAGATCAATCCCCTCTACAGTTGTGATGCTTGAGGTCCGAGGCCACTCCTGGCACACCTCACACTCGGTAATTTGTTGTTCAAGTCAACATGGCCAATTCCCACTGGAAGCCGCCCTCCAATTTCCCAGAGCCCTTGGTGCCGTGAAATTTCTCAACACAAGTTTGCAAGTCACCCTTCATACTGAGACTGTAACTCTCTCACTGAAAAGTCAAATAACATTGCCAAGTATTTCTCCAACTAAATTTTAAACATTCAGAGTCCTGCTTCAAAACAGCTATCCTTAACAGACAACAGCAGCAACAAATCATGGGTCAGCTATACGGCCCGGGGGCCAAAGGGCCTGCTCAGCCTGCAGACCGCGGTTCGATCCCTCAGAGACGGTGGGAGGAGAAGTGACTCCCACAAGTTGTCTTCTGACCTCAACGCTTGTGCTGTGGCACACACACACACACACACACACACACACACACACACACACACACAGAGAGAGAGAGAGAGAGAGAGAGAGAGAGAGAGAGAGAGATGAACGAAACTTAACAGAAACTCTTACCCTACGGAATGGGAGGGAGATGAGAGCCAGCAAAGGAAAGTATGAAAATGCCTGGGGGACGGCTCAGCAGTTAGGAGCTCAGCTCCTACTGCTCTTGCAGAGAACCCATGTTCTGTCCCCAGAACCCATGCTGGACAACGTATATCAGACTGCAACTCCAGCTCTAAGGAATATGATGCCTCTGGCCTCTGCAGGCACCCATGCATGTACAGATGCAAACACACATGTAAACACACACACACACACACACACATACACACACACACACACACACAATTGGAAATGAAATTAATCATTCAAAACATATCAGAAAGAGTACAAAGAGGTGGTAGGGTCCTGGGCAAGGTATAGGGCTGAGGGAATTCACTTCCCAGCCCAATGACCAGCACAGTGACATCGCCAATCCAGCCCTAGGGACGCCCGGGTCCTTGAGTAGTAGAGGGGAGCACCCATTTCTGCACCCAGTTTTCTTTCCATTTCTTTCTGTTCCAACCCAGAAAGCTGAACTGTCACTCTGTCCAGAACCTGATGCTCAGGTGCAAGCAAAGCGAGATCAACAGATGTCGGTGACAATGGACAGACACACGGAACCTGGCTGTCACAAGTACAGATGGCCTGGCCTGGCCTGTGATACGCAGATTTTGGTCAAGAAGCGATGAAGGTTTTTTTGTTGTTGTTGTTGTTTTATTGTGATTAAACACCACAAAACTTAGAAATTTAAGACAAATGCAATGTTTATTGATTTGTCATAAATCTGAGGATTGAAGCTGGGAGATCCCTGCTCCCTTACTGCAGCTGGGGCATATAACTGTATTCACCAGGAGCTGGAACTGGTAGACCAGCACGGCCCCTCTCCAACCCAGGTATCTCCAGCCCTCCTTCCCCTTGTCTTCTTCTGGAAGCCCCATCACTGTGTAGGAGTCTGTGATGAATGAGCTTACCATATTGCAGATGGCTTCTAAAATACAAGTCTCAAGGTTTCCACAGGAGGGTGTCTACTACCTGGTCCTATTTCCCTATGGCCAAAGCAAGTCACATGGCCAATCCCAGTAGGAGACCCCACATAACTCTGTTTGGAGGGGTGTCTGGTAGTAGGCACCCGTTTAACAATCTACCAGAGGAACCAAGACCGTAAGGTAGGGGAGGGATGGGCATGAAAAGAGAAGTGTGGAGGCCATGTGTGGAGTGTGGCTACCCCCCAAGACAGTGGCCGCCACTGGAGTTAGAGGTGGGCCAAGGGAGTCACACTACATAGATGAACAAAGTGTTCATTGGCTGGTCAAACAGATGCAGCCTGGAGTGAGGCCAGAAGGTTATAATAGTAATTAGAGACAGAAGCCGAGGCAAGAGGGAAAAAAAGGTCAGGTTCTCATAAAGCAGAGGGTTGGAAAGAAAATGCTTACAGATCCTTTAAACTGTTGTTTTTTAAAATAAGCCTTTACGTTTGCTCCTAGGATGCTTTCTTATTTTGGAGGGATGGAGACCTTGTGACATCTGGGTGGTTTCCTGAAAGGTCTTCTCTTCCATCTCCTAGTTCTTAAACCCCAACCTCTGCACCCTTCGCAGGAGCATTTGCCAGAGTGCTCCAACTTGGAGACAAGCTTTGAACACAGCTCAGGCCAACTCTACTTTCATACATAAGATGGTTGGCGTGTTTGCGCAGAGTCGAAAACGAGAATAGTTTAACTGATATGTAGTAAGAGGCAGAAAGTCTCACTGTGATTTCCAAGGTTCCATGGCTCTCTTTGACCTCATCTTCTGCTCTTCCCCTGATTCTCCAGTCTAGACATTCTGACATTCAAGTCCCATGTCATGTATATGGCTGTCTAGAAGTCTTTCCCAGAATATCTACTTGGCTTCCTCAGGTCCTTCAGAACTATTGATTGGCGTTAAATCACTGGTCACTTTCTTAGCCATTTTCTGACACTATTTAATTTGCAACTATTCTTTCCTCATGAGCAGTGTCTTTCTCTGCTCTGTCTGGAGAGCCTATGACCACATAAGGGTTAGACATATCTGTGTCGTTGGTTTTTGCAGTTGCTGTTGATTGTGTGATTTATTTTGCAGTTCCCAAGATTCCAAGATGTGAATCTAACACTCACAGGGAGCATCAGGGTTAGCCTCTTGCCGAGTTCCAGTCTTCCTTGTAGCTGAGAAGCCCTTGACCTTGGGCAGGTCCCTCGCTTCTGCAAACCTCATCTGCAAAAGGCAAGTCACAAATGTCATTCTTATCTCCAGTGTCCCTGTGGAGACCGAATGAGCTACAAAGCATGGGACTCAAGGTCATGGTGTGCAGCACGTAGCTCGTGTTGAAAAACCAACAAGCCAGAAAGCAAGGCATGGCCCCTGCTCTGTCGTGCTGGCTGGTGTGGCCCTTGTCCAAGCAGTGCCAGGGCTTAGTGCCCAGCTGGGCTGCTGCCTAGGCCTCTCCTGCTGGAAATGCTTGGGGTTGCTTAGCCAATGAGCTACCTGTCCTTTGAGAACCCAGTCTCTCTATGGTGTTAATAATGTCCTCACTAGTCACAAGTCTACACCCATTTCTTAGAGAAGATGAAATGTATGGATACTGTGGGTAAAAATGAGTGTGGTAACGTTCCTTTTGAAGACTAGCACATATGCATCAGTTCTACTCAGGTTTTTCATTCAAAAGATATCACATGCTTTTCTTTTTTTTTTTTAAATTGTTACACTTAAAATTTTTATTTTGTGGGCTGGAGAGATGGCTCAGAGGTTAAGAGCACTGCTTGTTCTTCCAAAGGTCCTGAGTTCAATTCCCAGCAACCACATGGTGGCTCACAACCATCTGTAATGAGATCTGGCGCCCTCTTCTGGCCTGCAGGGATATGTGCAGACAGAACACTGTATACATAATAAATAAATCTTAAAAGAAAAAATTTAAAATTTTTTTTTTATTTTGTATATAGATGTCTATGTGCGTGTGTGCACATCTGGAAGACAGAGGACAGCTTGTGGGAACCAGTTCTTCCCACCACATGGGTCTCAGGGCTGATCTGTGGCAAGTGCCTGAAGAGCCCTCAGAAGTTCTTTTAGAGACATCTAAAGGAGCCAGTCCCTCTGGCTGCAGACAGCTCACTTCTTCACAGAACCTTCTGTTTCAGGCCTGAAACAGAAAATAGTACTGGATTTCTTTGCTGTTGTTCTTTGGTTTTTGAGACAGGGTTTCTTTGAGTAGCTCTGGCTACAGCCCTGTGTAGTCCTGAAACTCTGTCTGTAGACCAGGCTGGCCTCAAACTTAGAGATCTGCCTGCCTCTGCCTCCTGAGTTCAGGGATCAAAGGCATGCACCACCATGCCCTGCAGTTCTCCATTTCCTAATGCTGCCTGCTGTGTGGTGTAGGGCAGGACAGTCCTCGGGAAGCCCGATATTAAAGTGAATTCTCAGAGGGACAATTTCTTAGCATATCCCTTCTGGAAGGATCCGATCACAATACAAAAGGAGGATCTTTTTACAGACCGTTTATTACTTATTTAAAACATAAAAGAATTTATGGAGGGCTCCACATCTGGCCTTGACGTAGTTTACACTCTGATAGGGAGAATCTTTGCCTGCAACCAATTGCAATAACGCCCATCACGATGCATGCATGGCTGAAGAGAGAGGACTTAGGACGTGCCTTAAGAACTTTGTGGGAGACACAGACGGTCACTCAAGTGACTACATCAGCAAGACCAAGCCACCTGGAAGAAGCAACAGGTGGCCTGCATATAGAATGGCAAAAAGAGAAGCCTGGTTGGCATGTTGGGGACCCCAGACAGTGATGGAGGAGCTGGTGTGAGCAGGAACAAAGAGCTAGGAATGGGAAGTCCTGCCCACCAGCAAGGAGGAGCTCTGGAAACTTGTGAGCAAAAGCAGGTCACCCCCAGACTTGTGTTTAAGAGAGCTCACTCTGAGGCAAGGCCCCCATCCTTGACATTATCCCAAGGTTGTGTACTTTAGGAATGGTCTGCATCATCTTCTCAGAGACTAGCTGTAGACATCTCACATCTCCAGGTAGGGAGCAGAGTCACAAGGGAGGCCATCCAAGCAGCCAGGACCCCAGGTGAGCCCAATCAGCTTGGCTCTAGTGATCACATGCTATGAGGAGGGCGGACAACAGTTTGCACACTGCTCTACACCCTCTTCAGACTGCTGAAGAAGGAACCACCATTGTGGACACGCACATTCATTGGGAGCAGCCGTTACGACGCTGGAAGGTCCAGAGGAGAGGGCAAGGTGGGAGGGCTGAGACGGACATAAGGACGAGCCTGCTGGAAGGCAGGTGCTGTGGGGCTGCCTCTAGGGCTGCTCTTCTTTCGTGAGACCAGTGACCACTAGCGACTCCTTCCTTCTTGCCATCACTCAGGCAGCAAACCTGCTACAGAGATTTGCATGGGGTTAAGTTCCAGGAAGCACCAGCAGAAGAATGTGGGGGTGGGGGTGAAACGGGGAAGACAGGGATCTGTAATGTGCCTGTCACAGTGGAGACGTCTGTGTGACCGTAGAACAGGGCAGAGGAACTGAAATATTCCTTCTGTCACTGGTTTCAGGCCACTCCCAGGGTACAAACGCCCCAGCAGGCCTATACTTCCCAGAGGCCTGCTCATGGGTCACGCTACTGCCAGAGTCTGAGATACTTAGCCTGGGGAAGGCATCAGCACACACAAAGGGGAAGACCTGGGCCTGCCACGCCTGCTCAACATCTCTCTTTTTAAGGCAGGGTTTCACTGTGTAGCTCTGGCTAGCTTGGAGCTTGTTATATCAGCCAGGCTGGCCTAGAACTCAGAGATCTGCCTGCTTCTGCCTCCGAAGTGCTGAGATTAAAGGCATGTGCTGCCGTGCCCAGACCCTGCCAAAGGTTAAAACATCTGCAGGATGGCAGCTATAATGCTTGGCACCACAGGAAGTGGTAAAGGAGACTGACCCTAAGCCGACTCCTCCCTGGCTCTCTACTGAGATGCCTTGGCTCCCCCTCTTCAGTGGTGCTGTGCTTTGTTTTGGGGCTGTCCTTTACCCACATGTTTTCTGCACCTCCTCTAATTCCCTGAAAGACTGTTATCAGCTCTCCATCTTGTTCCACTCCAATCAGGCCAGGCTAGACCAATCAGCCCAGGCTAGACCAATCAGAAACTCTTCCCTGCTATGGAAATTAACTTGAGCCGAATGGCAGCTTGAGTGGCTTTCTCAAAACAGACAGCTGGGGTGAAGGTCCTCAGCATGGACAAGCAGGTTAAAAGATGAGTTACTGCTCCAGCTGTCAGTGACACCCACGCTTCCGGAAATGTTCAACTGGTCTTCAGAAGTCTATTTGAAAAGGGGAGGGGCAAAATATATCTGTATCATTTTCTTTTTAAGATTTATTTATTATGTATGCAGTGTTCTGCCTGCATGTATGCCTGCAGGCCAGAAGAGGGCACCTGATCTCATTGTAGATGGTTGTGAGCCACCATGTGGTTTCTGGGAATTGAACTCAGGACCTTGGGAAGAGCAGTTCTTAACTGCTGAGCCATTTCTCCAGTCCTCGATATCATTTTCTAATATGTAGAATTTGTGTCTAAGAATTGCTAGGATCCAGTAGGTACCTACGATTTATTGTTGTCAAATGACTCTTAGATGTTTCCCAACAAAGTAGATGGCTTACTGTCCTTAATAAAAACAACTATTGAAGAAATAATAGATTGGTAAATTTGTTTGCTACCTATCTCTGTGACACACACACACACACACACACACACACACACACACACACACACACAAACCTAGTCCTCCTGGTACTTTGTATAAACAAAGTTGTTTCCTGATATAGTAGAACTAATTTCCTTTTATAACAGAACTAGACCATTAAGAAAATCTCAAAGCCTCTAGTTCCACTCATTTAAGATGGTTTTACCTCTTCTGAACACTTTAAAGAGTGTGTAAATGAGCCACTAGTGGGATAACTGGTCTCTGAAGTTGTGAATTTCATCTGGAAAGGGTAAACACATGCTATGGAGTACAGATGAAAAATCTGAAGACAGAATTTGAAGGGCATGCTAGCAAGATGTTGGTGGCAATAAGACTGTTTCAAGACACAACTTTTGAAGTCAGAGTGGGTGGATCAAAGCCAGCCCCCTCACCTTTAGAAATGTGGGAAGCCGCCCTACAGTCTGTTCTGTTCATATATTCACGGTGTGTGGTCTTCCATCTCCACCTGGCTGTGTTGACGTCTGCAGGGTGGTCACAGGATCGTCATACGGTGGTCTGTCAGTCTCCCACAGAACTGTGAGCTAGGAGGGACTTGGTCTTTCATCTCTGAGGCCTGCTGAGTACATTCTGCAGCAAAGAAGAGGCGGAGAGGGAAGAGGGAGGGAGGAACAGAGATGACTCAAGGAACTTGTTCAGATTTATGAAAACATTCCAGTCCTGGGTCACTGTGGGGCGGTGAAGAAATGTAAAACTTGGAGTTAGGGGCCAAGTGTGTGCACCCTACCTCTTCTACGTAGTGTGTGGATCTCCTTAGATGAAGCACTGCCCAACAAGCCTCAGTGTTCTCTTCTGCACACTGGGGTTGTTATTTCTACCTGAAAGTTAGGCATGGTGGGTAATGCACACCTGGAATCCCAAAGGTGAGGGGGACCAGTAGTTCGTTGTAGCTCTGCTACATTGGAAACTTAAGCCAGCCTGGGCTACGTATGAGACCCCTGTCTCAACACAAAATGAAACAGAGCAAACAAACAAGCAAACAAAGAACAGGTCTTGTGATTAAAAGAAATAAAATAAGGTGGGAACGCTTAGCAAACTGTCGAGTGCGATGTGATTGTTCCACTGTGATCGTTATCCGAGAGTCACAGCCATCCTCAGCCAAGACCTCTGAGTCAATCTGACCAAGGCTTGTACTGGGACGGGAGAGCTACAGGAGAGAACTGATCTGCTCTTTAACTGGAGCTCCTTCTTCTTTTCATGATGGGTATAGCAGGAGTGTTTTCATTTTCTTAAACCAAAAGCCACAGCAATTTCAATAGTTTGTTAATGGCCTCCAGCTAAATCAATGCTTAAACATACAGATTCCAAGGCCTCAATCCCTAGGAATTCAGTTCAGTTGCTCTACAAAAGCGATTTTCAACCTGTGGGTCGTGACCCCTTGGGGGGGATCTAACAACGTTTTCACAGGGGTAGCATATCAGATCTCCTGCATATTATATATTTACATTACGATTCATAACAGCAGCAAAATTACAGTTATGAAATGGCAACAAAAAGAATGTCATGGTTGGGGTCACCACAGCATGAGGAACTGTTTAAAGGGTCAAAGGATTAGGAAGGTTGAGAGCCACTGCTCTAGAGTGAGGATTGGGGAATTCGCTGCTATTGTTCTGAGACAGTCTTGCTCTGTTGCCTAAGCTGGTCTCAAATTCACCAGCGTCCTACCTCAGCCTGCCGAGGACTGGCAGCGCAGGTGTGCACCAGGGCAGCGCAGGTGTGCACCAGGGCAGCGCAGGTGTGCACCAGGGCAGCTCAGGTGTGCACCAGGGCAGCGCAGGTGTGCACCAGGGCAGCTCAGATGTGCACCAGGGTAGTGCAGGTGTGTACCAGGGCAGTGCAGGGCAGTGCAGGTGTGTACCAGGGCAGTGCAGGGCAGTGCAGGTGTTGTACCAGGGCAGTGCAGGTGTGCACCAGGGCAGCCCCTGCAGCTCTTTAGTCTTCAGGTGTTCTGGTGTCATTTCCGCTGTTGGGATAAAAACATCCTGACCTGAAGCAAGTAGGGAACAAGAAGCCAACTGGCTTACAACTCCGATCTACAGTCCATCATTTTGGAAGTCACAGAGACAGAAGCTTGAGACAGATGATCTCACCACACCCACAAACAAGAGCCAGAGAAGTGGGTGCACCCATGCTGCCTTCCTGCTTGTGCTCAGCCAGCTTTCTTCAATCTTACGCAGTTCAGGACCCTGCCCATCAAATGCTGCTGCGCACAGTGGGCTGGGCACTTATACATCAGTTAACAGTCAGTCAAGACAATCTCCCACAGACATGCGAAAGGCCAGCCGCATCTAAGGCTTCCTTAGTTGAGACTCTCTTCCCGGTGACTCTCGGTTGTGGTGAGTTGACATTTAAAACTAACCAGCATGTGGGGTTTAGCACGGATCCTCATAAATGGTAGGTATATACTCTACCAGCGAGCCGGCCTGGGTAAATCCATATTTATAAAAGTTCTTTTGACAATTCTCCCCTGAGAGACAGAGGCATGCCACCTAGACCCTTTCCCCAAAGGCAGGACAAAGACAGGCAGCTGGAGTCTGAGCAATGGTGCCCGTGCCCTGCAGGGAGAACCAACTTGTCCTGAAGGAGCCCATCACCATTTCTCCGTGACATTACCGACCTGCAGGTAGATGTCATTCTCTACCAGGGACTCCCACCTCCCAGCAGCCACATTAGCCTGGGTCTCAGAGCAATCCATTGATCAACCCTCATCAGAGAAGCTTCTTCTTGCAATAGATGAACTAACCACAGAGACCCACAATGGGACAGGGTACAGAGAGTGACAGACTTTGGGGCACTCAGCCGTAAATGGGGTGTCTTCATCAAAGCCCTCCTCTCAATGCTCAGGGGTCCCTGTGGAAGAGGAGGCAGGGAGACTACAAGCCCGCCGTGGCACGTGACTCCGAGGACATCATCTTCCAGACACAACGGGACGGACACACATACGACACAGAGTCCGTGAGAGCACCCACAAGACAAAGTCCCAGCACTGAGCAGGGGAGGGGACACAAAGCCCCACCCTAACCAAGACGTTATTGCAATTGCTTCCTCCCAGGGAAGGGAAATAGTTCTCTCCAATGGAATGTCAGTGGGTGTGTCAAGGACAGCCCAGGGCAGACACCATGCCCAGGGGTGGCCAAAACAAAATGGGCTTCATGTTTCTTGTGGTATCTTCGTTTCATTTGACTTTTGTTCTGACATTTTTGTCTTATTGGGTTTTCTGGGTTTTTGTTGTTGTTGTTGTTGTTGTTTTACTATTTTCTTTCTTTCTTTTTGAGAGAGAGAAAGAAAAAAGAAGATGAAATTGGGTTGTGGACTATGGGAGGAGTTGGGGGAGGAAGAACATGATAAAAATATGTTGTATGAAAAATGCTTTTTGAAGATTCTTAAAGACATATCCCCCAGCCTGGTCTCCTATTGGCACAATGCAGCAGGGTGGAAAGTCCCCCCCAGCCAGCAAAATGAAATCCTTCTTACTCAATTCTTCTGACTCGACCTGATTGTCTTCATTAACTCTGAAGCTCCATGGCATTGTGATTTCTGAAGTTTGAAAATCTGTAAACTGTTTGTCTTGACGCTTTTGTTAGATGAGAAGCCCTTAGAGATGGGACCGAGCTGCTAGTTCAAATACCAGTCAAGGGGAGTTACTTATGCATCTTCAGGGTCAAGAGTTAGACCTTGGGGGCTGGAGAGATGGCTCAGTGGTTAAGAGCACAGGCAGCTCTTCTGGAGGTCCTGGGTTCAATTCCCAGCAACCACATAATGGCTCATAGCCATCTGTAATGGGATCTGATGCCCTTTTCTGGCCTGCAGGTGTACATGCAGATAGAGCACCATATACATAAAATAAATAAATATTCTTTAAAAAAAAAAAAAGAGTTACGACCTGCTAGTTTGGGAAATACTAAGGGAGTTACTCAATGTAAAAAATAAAAAATGAAAAGCTGCCTCAAGGAGTGTTGTCTACGGCACTCAAATAAAAAAAAATAAGAAAAAATCTAAGTGAATCCAGTGATTGATGGGCAGCCAGTCAGAAAGCCCGAACAGGCTTCTTTTTATATTTTGTCAGGACACCTTCAAGCTCCCACAAAAGCTTATGAACATGCTTGCCTAACTGGCCGACAATCTAGAAAAAGCCAGAGTTCATGGCAATAGATTTGGCTCACACGGTTGTTGCTGTTGTTACTTTGGAAAATTAATTTTCTTTGGGTCACAAAGAAAGCTGGTATTTTCATACAAATTCTTCTAATTGCTACCTACCACAAGGACCCGATGGCGACAGCCCAAACCCACAGCAGAAATTCTGTTACCCAGCAGACAGACTCCCCTGGCCCCCAAATTACCGAAGACTGGGTCCCCCTCCTCCCCAGGCTCGGCCTTCTTACTTCTGTCATCCTGAGATTCCAGGCAGTGTGTGTGCTCAGTGCCTGTCAGGAAAAGGTTTTGTCATCTCCCCGTCCCTGGGAGAGAGGAGTCGGTGGCAGATGAGTAGAGAGTGTCCACTGAGCGGCACCCAAGCAAGAGTGCTGGTCTCCAGGGTCCGAGGTGATCACGTCAGACCACGTCATCCAACAGTTCCAATCCAGAGAGGCTTCCAGATGAGTGTGTGTGTCTGTGTGTGCGTGTGCATGTGCGTGTGCGCGTGTGTGTGTGTGTGTGTGTGCATGTGTGCTTGTGTGTGCGTGTCTGTGTGTGTGCGCATGTGTGTCGGGGGTGTCTTTTTCCTTTTTCGGTCAGACTGGTAGGGTCTTGGTTCTAGATAACCAACATCACCTAACATCATTTCTTCAAGGTTACCACTGGCTTCATAGAGTCAGTCCATAGGTCCTTAACATTGTCTGGTCAAGGGCCAAGGACATGACTCAGCGGACAGAGAGCCTGCCTACCATGCACACAGCCCAGCACCACATAAAATCAGGCAAGGTGGCACACATCTGTGATCCCAGCACTTAGGAGGTGGAGACAGTTGAATCAGAAGTTTGTCATCTCTGGCTACATGGTCAGTGAGATAACACAGCTAGTATCTTCTGCTAACCCTGACCACCTGTGTTCAATCCCCGGCACCCACGCCTCAGAGAGAACTGACCCCACAGTCTGGCCTCTCATTTCCGTGTATACACCATCATATGCGCAAACACACACAAATACACATAAACAAAGATGTAAACACAACAGTTCGGTCACAACTGAAGATACAAGATTCAAAGGCAAGCCACCCAACTGCTGTGACCCATGGACGCTGCCCAAAATAAGTCTCCTATAATCTATGCTGGTTTACTCAGGGTCAGGCCATATCATCCCACTGTAGGGAGTGGTCAACTTACTCTTTTCTCTCTGAAATTTGACAGGACTATTCTATACAATAACCCAACAACAGGTAAGAGGGAAAAGGACAAAGGGAATGCATTAAATGCCTAAGGGATGGGAAGATTCCAATCAAATTCTGCTGTTGGAAATCAGCAATGCGATAGTGATGTAGGCATATGAATTCAACTGTCCTAAGGACTCCAGGGAATTCATAGATCTGCATGCGGACCCAAATCCCAAGCCCTGAGCTAATGCACCTAGAGGGACCTGGTGGGTCTCCTAGAAGAAGCCTTTACACCTCTTTTATCCCCATTTCTTCAGTCATCGCAGAATAAAGGCTATGGCGTGCCTTCATCTACTTCATGGGGTGCTTTGATCTTAAAATAAAATGTCGGGGGAAACTGAATGGTGCTTTGGACTCTTCAGAAAAACTATGCATCTCATTCTCTTCAGGCTTGAGAACACACATCTGGGTTATGGTCCAGCACAAATGTTGCAAAAACTGGAATTCTCCATTTCAATCCCATCGAGATTCTCATACAGGACTAAGGGGAATGTAAATGGGTTATGACCACTTTAAAAAACTGTTAGTGGTATTGAGTATGTATGGGTGAATGTTTTTGCACATCCTTTTCACTCCTGTGCACCTATCCAAGAAAACGCAAGGATATGTTCACCACAAGACAACTATGAGAATGTTCATCTCCTATAACCTAAACAAGAGCTGGAAATTGTAAATTACCTAAAGCACTATCCACCATAGACTGGATCTGTAAATCACAATGTGTTCACATGAGGCTGCCATTCAACCCATGGCCTTCTCAAACATGAGCTTGAACGAAAGATGTTACATTGAGAGAAGTATTGTATCTATGTAAAGTATGTAACTCATGAGATTATGGCTATGCTGGGCTTAGGGTGGGGGCTGAGAGGGTGGGGATACTTCAGGGATGCTGGCAATGTTTCATTTTTGATCAGGGTGACGTTTGCACAAGAGTGTTTGGATTGCAAAGTTGAGTTAGATATGTATGATATGTGTATTGTCAGGCATGGTGGTGCAAGTTTTTAATTCCAGTGCTCAGAAGACAAAAGCAGGTGGGGCTCCATGAGTTCAAGGCCAGCCTGGTCTACTTAGTGAGTTCCAGGCCAGCCAGGGCTATATTGTAAGACCCTATCTTAAAAAAAAAAAGAAAGAAAAGAAAAGAAAAGAAAAGAAAGAAAAGAAAAGAAAAAGGAAAAGGAAAAAAAAAAGAAATCAAGCCTGAGAATATCTATCTAATTTGTACTTGATGATAATCTGCAAGGGAAAGTAGAAATTTCTAGAAGTACCATTTTCCTTTTAAGATGCTGGAAAGAAGCCCTTCTCTGCAACCACTGAGTAGTCTTTTCCTGCCTGAAACCTAAACATTACCTAAAAAGCAAAGTCCACTAGGTATTTTATACAAAAGCTTCATGAGTGAATAATACATTTCAGCCTGTCTTCTGAGATGGAGAATGCGGTCTCCCTAGCCGGAGGAACTCCATATTCACTTCAAAACATGCCTTGCAGCAGCTCAGAATGAAATGTCTGTGAGCTGCATTACCCTGCTGATTGAGGTTTACAGACAAGAAAAAGGGTGCACCCTACAGCATTTGGATAAAGCCCAATAGGTCACCGTGTGTGTTTCCTAACCATTTATTTTCATTTTATATGTGGGTGCTGGGGGTTGCCCACAAAGATGGTCAGTTACAGGTGGTAGAGAGCCCCCCAGTGTGGGTGCTGGGGGGTCGCCCACAGAGATGGACAGTTACAGGTGGTAGAGAGCCCCCCAGTGTGGGTGCTGGGGGTTGCCCACAAAGATGGACAGTTACAGGTGGTAGAGAGCCCCCCAGTGTGGGTGTCGGGGACTGTACGTGGGTCCTCTGCAGCAGCCAACCCTAACTGCTGAGCTGTTTCTCCAGCTTCGCCTTTCATGTGCGCTTTTAAAACATCCTTCAAAAAATGGCTTTAGGTTGGGACTAAGGATGTAACTTATCTGGTGTGCACAAGGCCCTGAATTCCAGCCCCATCACTGAGGGGAGGAAGGTGCATGTTCATTTTTAAGTTAATCAGTTCAGAGAAGTGTGAAGAAAAATAAAGATCACCCTCCTACCACCCTCCCATTCAAGAAATCCCCGAGGCATAGATAGGAACTGTTTTGTAAACTTGGGTGTCAACCAAAACAAAAGGCAAATTGTAAAGGGGATCACACGGTTCCCCCCACCCCAATCTCTTACAGAGAAGAGGAACTTCAGGGGCTGTAACTGGCCTTTCTAGTCCCGCCTTTGATGAGATGAGTGCTCTGATAAGGACATAGTTGGCATTCTAAGGCAGAGGCTCTTCTGATGCTGCATCCACCTGACTCTGGGGTGGGAGGCAGATGGAGGGCCAGTTTGCTTGCCCTGAGGACTTTTTGGCAGAGGGGTTCACAGAATGAAAGCAGAGGCGGTCACACAGCCAAGAGGAAGAGAAGGCATCAGGAAAATGAGGACTGGACGATCTGGACCCTGGTCTCAGCCTTGATGGGGGCGGGGAGGGGGCAGAACGGAGCAGCACGCCACTGGCCTAAGTGCTCTTAAATAACGTCTCAGCTTCTCCAGGAACTTTGAAAGGGAAGTCTCCATCTCAGGCTGTATTGTTCATTTCAGGGTTCTGTCATTGGAGCTGAGCACAGAAATAAAATCCTGTTTGTTGTATGGCTCCTTCTCAGATTGGTTCCCCAGTTTCTCACAAAAAAATATAAATCAATATAATAATTATGGGGGGGATGTTAAAGAGTGTAAACCCTGGAGTTTCATCAGGCTGTAAGGGTAAGCGTGAAGGTGTGGGTTTCTGAGAGTGGGACGTTTGTGATTATGTGAGTGCATCTGTATATGTGTGAAGATGTTTATATGCATGAGTGTGTGCATGAATTTGCTGCGAGTAGATATGTGAGTATACGGAGGGTATGGATATAAATTTGTGTGACTACATGAGTACGCATATATACAAAGGCATGGGTCTGTGCATGCAGATGTACCTGTTTGTAGAACAGGCGCATGGGAGTGTGTGTGCATGTTGCTATGTGTGTACACATGCGCCGCTCCCAATTTCCCTCACTCGCCACAAGATCAGGTGGCACATGAGTTCCACCCTCCGACAAGAAAGCTCGAGGGAGTTTTCCAAGGGCAGTCCACACTGCTGTGAGAAGCTGCCAAGTTGACTGTGGACAGCCACTCAGCACGCAGACCCTCCACACCACAGCTCCATCCGCCACTCCCTCCATGGGCTGATGCCTGACTTGGGGTCTGGCGGAGTGGTGTTCAGTCCCACAGAGGGCTGAGGTGTGGCCATGAACACCAGGTTTGGAATCGGATGGATTTGGTCTCTATGCTCTGCCTGCAGTCGATAAGGGGTTGAGCAAGCCACATCACCTTTCTGACCCTCTCTTTCCCTGTCTAACAGAGTACAGCAATAATAAATGACAAGTTTATCTGGATGAATAAGGAAAATCTTTCCCCAGTGTTTCTTTTTTCCAGGCTGCCACGTTGAGCCTAATCCACGGGGAATCCAGGCTCCATGGGAGGTTTGCAGGCCGGTCTTAATGACCCATTAGG
>CABHPQ010192377.1:9751-27815 GCA_902168405.1 Peromyscus aztecus | reverse complement strand
GTGTGCAGTGCTCGGGTACAGCTTCTGCGGCCTGTGTGCACTCAGTGACTGTGTGCAGTGCTCAGGTACAGCTTCTGCGGCCTGTGTGCACCCAGTGACTGTGTGCAGTGCTCAGGTACAGCTTCTGCGGCCTGTGTGCACTCGGTGACTGTGTGCAGTGCTCAGGTACAGAGGATGACAGGGGTGGCCCTGCCCAGAACAGACCAATGACATCTACTCACCAAATGAGCTCCTGTCTGTCACACTGATTCCATGGATTCCTGCATCCTGATCCATTTGAGCTACACAGAAACAGTCCCAGGAAAATGGAGGGACGAGAATGTCTTGACAGTCTCGGGGCTCTTGTGTGACCACAGCCATGTGCTCTGCCTTGCTCTTCACACAGAGCTGCCTGTGGGCAGACTCAGGTGAGATCAGGGAAGCACTCCTCTTGGCTTGGCCTAAACACCTAGGGATTCCAGCAGGTGAACACAGATTCAACGCAGGCTTCTGCCTTGGATCCCATAGGTCAGAGCTGACTACCAGCCGAGGACTAAGATGAAAGGAGACACTTGTGTCCTAGGAGATGGCCATCTCCATGCAGCGATGCTTGCCCTCAGAGGCAGAATTGTGTTCACTGTGGCCACTACATAGTTTCTGTGAGAGCTGAGGTTGGTAACACGTAGGAAGGTCATTGCTAAGGGAAGGTTTCAGGCTGTGTTTGAGTAGTTCACTCACTGTTTTTCACTTGTTTTGGAGTGACTTGAGTAAGAGGGGATTATGTTTTTCTATTCCAACAGCCTCCTGGCACTCTTACAAGTATCAATGAGCTATTGCTACATAATACACTGTTCGATGAGCCACCCTAAAACTCATGATTTATAACAGCAAGCATCTCTTCCCACGCTCATGTCTATCTGTCTACTCTAAACCAGCTGGGACTGCAGTGAGCCTGGATCCCGTGGCCAGGGCTCCTCATAGGGGCTTCAGTCTGAGTCTGCAGCTTCGCTCTGGGACACAAGTCAAGGATCCACCAGCTGAGGAGGCATGGGCACAACCAGGACAGTTGAGCGTGTTGTTCAGACATCAAGGGTTTCAAGAGGCACCCTTCCTCCTCACACTGCCAAGTGCTTCTTTCTTTACTTGCTCTATCTTTATTTACTTTGCTTATCTATTTTATTTATTTTCTTTGACAAGGATTCACATATGTAACCCCAGTTGGTCTGATCTAGAATTCACTATATAGACCAGACTGGCCTGGAACTCACAGAGATCCACCTGCCTCTGTCTCCAGAGTGTTGAGATTAAAGGTATGTGTCAGCATGACTGGCCCCAGATGCTTTTCAGTCATGTGTTTATGCCTCTAATTTGTTTATTTATTTATTTTTTATATTATGTGCATTGATATTTTGCCATGGGTGTCGGGTCCCCTGGAACTGGAGTTATAGACAGTTGTGAACTGCCATGTGGGTGCTGGGAATTGAACTCAGGTCCTCTGGAAGAGCAGTCAGTGCTCTTCAGCACTGGGCTATCTCTCTAGTTCCTGCCTCTAACTTTTACAATGAAGACAAATGAGAATAAACATTATGTCAACCTAGAAGAAATTAGGTTAACCTACAGAATCTGAATTTGGGAGGAAAGGGCAGTATGGATGGGGTGCTCTGAATATTCACTGAAATATGGTTTACCAGGCTGTGGTCAGGCAAGATAGCCCTTAAAAATGTATTTGTTTTTATATGTATGGTTGTTTGCCTATATACATATATATGTATATATATATTATATATATTATATATATATATATAATATATATATATATATGACTATTCTTAGTTGTCAGTTTGACTACATATGGAATTAACTAAAACCCTGGACACACCTGTGAGGGATTTTTGATTAATTAAATCATTTGAAGTGGGAAGACCCCCCCCCCACTCTGGGTCACACTTTCTTCTGGATGCCGTATAAAGAACCTTAGGAGGAAGCTCTTTCTCCCTTTGCCTACTTGCTCTTGTCCTTGCTAGCAAGTCCATTCCTTCACTGGTGTTAGAGCCTACTTCTTCAGGATTCTGTCACATATTGGAGACCAGCTAAGACATCCATCCTCGAGGACTTAACAGCTACTGGATTCTTGGACATTCTGTTCATAGGCAGCCGTTGTTGGATTAGCTGGACCACAGTCCATAAGTTATTCTATTAAATCCCCTTTACACACACACAAACACACACACACAGAGAGAGAGAGAGAGAGAGAGAGAGAGAGAGAGAGAGAGAGAGGGAGAGAGAGAGAGGGAGAGAGGGAGAGAGAGAGAGAGAGAGAGAGAGAGAGAGAGAGAGAGAGAGATTTGTTCTATAAGTTCTGTTACTTTAGAGAACCCTGACTAATACATGTATATCCCACATGTCCTCAGAGGTCAGAAGAGGGAGTTGGATCCCCTGGAACTGGAGTTACAGATGGTTGTGAGTTTCCATGTGGGTCCTTGTGGTGAGCCACAAGGAAATGATATAGGGAGTCCAGCTGTATATAATAAGCTATACTTTGACCAACCAAGGGTCCGTCAAATGGGAAGCCATTTATCATGGAATACTTGGTGTTATACAGCTTTAATATTCAGCTGCACCTTGCTATGAATATCTTGTGGGCCCATACACTACTAGATTATTTGGCAAACAGCTAAGCTTCTCAGACCTGCTGAACCTCTAGACAACTAACTCTCCCACTGAGCCTAGGAGATAAGCAGGCTGTAGATACATAGCTTTGCTTCTTGGGCAAATGAAACTCAGATCTCCCCTGCCTTCAGGCCTAGCTGCTCTAGAGAACTCTGACTAATACACATGTATCCCCCATATCCTCAGAGGTCAGAAGAGGGAGTTGGACCCCCTGGAACTGGAGTTACAGATGGCTGCTGTTTCAGAGGCAAGAATCCAGAAATGAACAGGGTGGGCTCTTGGGCTCCTGCTTTTACCTCCACATGTTTCTCACCCTTGCCCTCCCGCCTCTCCCAGGCTGATCCCAATGCATGCCAGACTCTCACTGTAGTCTGTTTACCCAGTGCCTCACTGGACTCACCTTTCTGAAGTGACCCTCATCCTGCCTCAGTTTTCATCCTGAAATGTGGCCTCTCACACCGTGTGCTGCCTTGATGAGGATCCATCCTCCTCAAACCAGTTCTCAGACATCTGGGCTGGGTAGGGCAGCTTGCAAAAAATCATTCAATGCAAAGGAAAAGCAAAGCGACAAAATACAAGAATGACGGTGCACCGTAGGGAGTCAACAACCTGTTCTCCTTCAAAGTAAGGCATTGAAACCAGCAATGGGGGCTGGAGAGGTGGCTCAGCAGCTCAGTGCCCAAGTCCCAGCACCCACATAGGGAGGCTCACAATCACCAGAGCTCCAGCTCCAGAGGATATGATGCCCTCTTCAGGGCTCTGTAGGTGCCTGCACTCATGTGCACATTCACACAGAGACACACATACATGCATAATTAAAATAAAATCTTAAAAAACACTCAACAATGGTCATTCAAGGACTACTCTTTTTCTGTAAAAGAAAGTTTATGTCAAATACAGAATAAAAAATCAAGATTATAATTCCATGGGAAGCAAATCTCCTAAATTAGACATGTGCCCATAATTTCTGATTTCTTTGGGCCCTGTGAAAGCACCATGAAAGACTGTTTGGGACCCAAGAGCGTCTAGGTGGATAAATATCTAGCCAAGAATGAACCTAACCATCCTCCTACCGCTCCACCCAGCCTTCCCCAGCCCTGTGTGGATTTCTCACATGGAACCCCTAGGCTAACATAGACCTCCTCACTGTATTCTCCCCTGTTCCCAAATGTTCATACCACCTTCCTCTGCTGGACTGCCCTTTCTTGTCCTCCAGGCCTTAACCAGGACGTGCGGCATCTGGGAAGTCCTCGCAGCTGATGAAACCTCCCCCCCCCTCCCCCCATCCCTTTATCACTTACTGTGTTGTACTGAATCATCTCCTCTGTGTTCCTCTCTCCCTCCTGGCTGTGACTGCGGGTGCCTGATGCCTACTTGATGTTTCACAAATATTTATTGACCCAAATGCCAGATTATTAATAGTTCACATCACCTCCTGTGACCCAAGTTCAGGGTCTGCAGAATTGTCCAGTTAACCTCATTTCAGAACGATTTCTGCATTGGCAGGTGGGTCTAGTCAGCCCATCACACCCATCTCTGTTGAATCACGGCAAGGGTTCTGGGACCATCCGGGGGACTGAGCTCCCGTTAGTCTATTCCAAGCTTAAGTGCCACCTCTCTGGTCTTCACAGCAGCTCCTTCCCCCACTTCCAGGGGACACCAGCATGCCACACTTTGACTGCAGACTCAGCGGGTAAAGAGGGAAACTGTGGTCGAGCATGATACATGCAACAAGTCACAGACATGTGCTCAATAGCATCGCCCTAAAAGGACACCAGGCACCCGCTGCCTTCAGCTGATTTCTCCAGACAGCCCTTTTGGGGTTCATCTTGCCATGGCGACCATCAACACATGTCCAGCTTCTTCCCACCAGCCACCCCGATTCCTGCTAAGCCCTTGCCTTTGCCTCTAGCAGTTTGGGTCCCCATTTCCCCTTCTAAGAGCCGAGTCTACCTTTAAATATTCACAACTCTTTAGTGAAGAGCAGAGGGCTTTTCCTGCAGATCTGCACACATGGCTGACAGCAGGTGTGGCTAGAGTTTTCCTGCCTGGCCCACAGTCAGGATAAATCTCTTTCACCTGCCAGTCCCACAGCCACTCAGACCCAACCAAGTAAACACAGAGACTTACATTGCTTACAAACTGTATGGCTGTGGCAGGTTTCTTACTAACTGTTCTTACAGCTTAAATTAATCCATTTACATAAATCTATACCTTGCCACATGGCTCGTGGCTTACCGGCATCTTTACATGCTGCTTGTCCTGGCTGGCAGCTGGCAGCGACTCCCTTCACCTTCCTGTTCTTTTTTTTCTCTCTGTTAGTCCCGCCTATACTTCCTGCCTAGCCACAGGCCAATCAGTGTTTTATTAGCAACACATTTGCCATACAGAACATCCCACAGCAAGCAGGCATTCAGAAGCCACTGTCCTTTACACACCGGCTCTGTGAAGGGGGGGAAGGAACACCTGGGGTGGCTGAGGTGTGGTGTGCTTGTGTGCTTCGGCCTATGGTCATTTCCTTCCAGATTAGTCAACACAACTGGACCGTGTAGGGCTAAGGATTCCATCCTCACGAAACTTGTGAAACCTAATTTGCTTTGTCCTTGGATTTTAATGATTAAGCACAAAACTCCACCATCAGATCCACGCAGGTTCAAATGTCTCTCACTTGGGGCTTAACTCCGAGTTCCTTCATTCGGACATTCAGAACAGCAAGAGCACCACCCTCAAGAGGGTTGAAGGCCATTACAAACAGTGCTGCTGTGAACATAGCTGAGCATGTGCCCTTGTGGTGTGACTGAGCATTCCTTGGGTATATGCCCAAGAGTGGTAAAGCTGGGTCTTGGGGGAGATTGAGTCCCAATTTTCTAAGAAAGCGCCATATTGATTTCCACAGTGGCTGTACAAGTGGAGGAGTGTTCCCCTTGCTCCACATCCTCTCCAGCATAAGCTGTCTTCAGTGTTTTTGATCTTAGCCATTCTGATGGGTGTAAGGTGGTATCTCAGAGTCGTTTGATTGGCATTTCCCTGATGATTAGGGATATTGAGCATTTCTTTAAATGTCTTTCAGCCATTTGAGCTTCCTCTGTTGAGAATTGTCTGTTTAGCTCTGTAGCCCATTTTTTAAATGGATTGTTCAGTATTTTGATGTCCAGTTCCTTGAGTTCTTTATATACTTTGGAGATCAGCCCTCTGTCAGATGTGGGGTTGGTGAAGATCTTTTCCCATTCTGTAGGCTGTCACTTTGTCTTGTTGACCGTGTCCTTTGCTCTACAAAAACGTTTCAGTTTCAAATGATTAATTGTTTCTCTCAGTGTCTGTGCTACTGGTGTTATAATTAGGAAGTAATCTCCAGTGCCAGTGTGTTCAAGAGTACTTCCTATTTTCTCTTCTATCAGGTTCAGAGTAACTGGATTTATGTTGAGGTCTTTGATCCACCCAGAACCTGGAAACAACCTAGATGCCCTTCAACTGAAGAATGGATAGATAAAATGTGGTACATATACACAATGGAGTACTACTACTCAGCAGAGAAAAACAATGACATCATGAGGTTTGCAGGCAAATGGATGGATCTAGAAGAAATCATCCTGAGTGAGGTAACCCAGACTCAGAAAGACAAACATGGTATATACTCATTCATAGGTGGATACTAGATGTAAAACAAAGGATGACTAGACTGCTACTCACAACTCCAGGGAGGCTACCTAGTAAAGGGAACCCTAAGAAAGACACAGAGATCACCCAACAACAGAGAAATGGATGATATCTACATGAGCAAATTGGACGTGAGTGAAGGTAATGAAGGGCAAAGGGTCAAGGGAAAGAGAGCTTAGGGGAGCGGGAGACCCCAGCTGGATCAGGAACAGAGAGGGAGAACAAGGAAAAAGAGACCATGATAAATGAAGACCCCATGGGAATAGGAAGAAGCAGAGTGCTAGATAGGTCCCCAGAAATCCGCAAAGATGACTCCACTGTAGACTACTGGCAATGGTCGAGAGGGTGCCTGAGCTGACCTACTCTGGTGTTCAGATGGTCAAACACCCTAACTGTCATGATAGAACTCTCATCCAATGACTGATGGAAGCGGAGGCAGAAATCCATGGCCAGGCCCCAGGTGGAGCTCTGGGAGTCTAATTGACAAGAGAGAGAAGGGATTATATGAACAAGAGATGTTGAGACCATGACTGGAAAAAGCACAGGGACAAATAGCCAAACTAGTGGAAACACATGAACTATAGCTCAGGAGCCCCCAACTGGATCAGGCCCTTTGGATAAGTGAGACAGTTGATTAGCTTGATCTGTTTGGGAGGCATCCAGGCAGTGGGACCAGGACCTGTCCTCAGTGCATGAGCTGGCTGTTTGGAACCTGGGGCCTATGCAGGGACGCTTGGCTCAGCCTGGGAGGAGGGGACTGGACGTGCCTGGACTGAATCTACCAGGTTGATCTCAATCCTCGGGGGAGTCTTTGCCCTGGAGGAGATGGGAATGGGGTGTGGACTGGGTGGTAGAGAAGGGGGGGCGGGGGCAGGGGAGGACAGGGGAATCAGTGGCTGATATGTAAAATTAAATTAATTATAAAATTAAAAAAAAAAGAGGACTGAAGGGAATCCACACTGCCTAGTCAGCATTGGCGCCTACTGCCTAGCACACGGCGCTCAGGGAATGTTACTATTACCACCACTGACTCCTCATCAGCGTTGTTATTTCAAGGGTTAGACTCTTTGTGGAGGTGCTAGTTTGCGCCTTCTTTCGAGATGGGGTTTTGTTAGTAGCCAGGCTGGCCTGAAAGTCCCTAAGTGGCCTCAGTTGGCACTGAATTCTCAGTTCTCCAGGTATACCCCGCTAGATAGACACTCTGGTCTCCTGTGGGTGACTGTCTTCAAACCCACTTTCAAAGGGGTTTGTATTTCTAACACTGTGATCTGTCTGTCCACTTTTAACAACGTTTTAAGAAATTCCAGCACACAGTGAGAGGGAAATGGATTTCTGTGTGGTGTTCAGCATCCAGGCTGAACACCTCAGCTGGAATTCCAGCTCATACCTAGTGAGTTCTGTTGTACAAATCAAGCAACTAAGCCTCAATGTCTGGATCTGTGAAATGGGTACAGAGCCACATGTGCCAGTACCACTGTATGAGGCAAAAAAACAGAGCCAACAGCCCCCAGCTTGCACTCCCTCAACAGTCACTGTGTGGGTGTGTGTCACGGGGGAGGGGAACGTGGACAGATCTGCCCCTGAGGCACCCGCACTGGAGACTGCACCAGGGCCTCACACATGCAAGACAAGCGTCTGCTACTGCCCTATGTCGGCAGCCCTGTTCTTACTTTTTGTTTTGTTTTGTTTGTTTTTGAGTTTGAGTCTTAACAAGCAGGTACTCAGGCCTCGAATTCTTTGCAGCCTGGTCAGAGGTTGGATTCTTTGTAGGCCAGTCAGGCCTGGATTTGAGATCTTCCTTCCTTAGCATCCAGCGGAGTTGTGGTTATAGGCCTCAGCCCTCTAAACTGTTAGAAGCTCCTGGTTACAATGTTGCAGACTTCACCTCTGTCTGCACTGGCCGGGCATGTCTAGGAATGCCTCCACTCTGACCAAAGCCTCACTTTTCTCCCCAAACCCAGAACGACAGAAACATTTCTGGAGAATCTTTTTGTGCCAATTGCGTTCATTATTCCTGACCCGGAAGTCTATATTTATGGACAGGAAGTGGCGGGACCACCAGGCCTAACAGTGTCCCGCTCTGAAGGACACATGTGCCTCTTAGTAGCCTTCTAGGAATATCAAAATAGTTAGTTACAGGACAGGAAGCATACAAAACAGTCAGAAACTGTCTAAATGAACCCAAATTAAACTGAATCATTTTGGTCTGTACGTACTATAATTTTCACAAACGTGTAAGTTGAGGTGGTGGTGATTCTGGGGAGGAATACAGAGCTTCTACTTACCAAGCACGTCGGGGCTGTGCTCACAGGCCTGCACATGGGTGATTTTTGTTGACACATTTGTTTCTGTTTTTATAAAGATCTCAGACAATGAGGATACCATTTGTAAATCCAAAGTGAAAGAGATAATGAGATGAGATACATGTGAAATTAAGACATCACTTACAAAAGCCACTCCAAAGTTTCTGCTATTGAAGACAGAAGGCAAATTATTTATTATGTATTATTTATTTATTTAGGGTTTCTGTGTGTAGCCCTGGCCATCCTGGAACTTGTTCTGTAGACCAGGCTGCCCTCGAACTCAGAAATCTACCTTCTTCTGCCTCCCAAGTGCTGAGATTAAAGGTGGGCACCACCACTGCCTGCCATGAAGGCAATTTTTTTAAATCAGAAAAAAAAGAATACAATATTAGCATCATCATTTTCTAGATTTTCTCCACATAAAAAAATCAAAGGGCTGGAGAGATGGCTCATCGGTTAAGAGCACTAGCTGCTCTTCCAGAAGACCCGGGTTCAATTCCCAGCACCCACACGACAGCTCACAATTATCTGCAACACAGACATCAAAGTTATCTGACACTCTCATACAGACATAAATGTGGGCCGAACACCACCGCACATAAAATAAAAATAAATAAATCATAAAAAAAAAAGCAAGGCCGCACTGCTCAGCTTCGTCGGGGTAGTATTGGCTGCCAGATGTTTTGGAGAGTGACACATTTTGAATAACTGGATTTTGCGCACTCTGAAAGAGATTTTTCTGGGACTTCTTTGTCTCCTGCCTTTACTGTTTCTTAAAGTGAGGGTGAGGATGTGATTAAGAACTTAGCTCCTCTGAACAGACATTGTGGATGATACATTGTAGCGCTCACTCAGTCTGAGACGGGACTTTTGGCTTGATTTATTCTCTGGATAGCAGGACAGTGCTAGTACTAAGGGTGAGCACTGTCGGTCTGGCCACGTGAGCTCATTTCGAGATAGAGAACATTTCAGTGGAACATGCATATGTGTCCTAAGCCATCGGCACAGGGCAGGACAACCTCTAACCCACATCGGCAGTCACAAGATTGACGCTATCTCCTGGATCGCTGGCCTCAGATCTGTGCTCTTGCAAATTAAGACAGGGTGAGTTGGAGGCACTCTTGGGAAAGAATGAGTCTCCAGACATCTGCAACTCTCCCCTGAACTTTCAACAATTATTTCAAGCAAGAAAGGATCACATCCCTAGGAAAAGCTGCACACACCACCACCACCACCACCACCACCACCACCACCACCACCACCATTCTAGATCTAGATCACCTACCACTCACTACCTAGTGAGTTTACGGCCCTGGAGGAGCAGCAGTCAGCCAACCAGATAAGGTCTCCGCCTGCCAAGCCAGCATTGGACTGGCATGATCAACAAGGCCTTGTTTGTGGTCACATACAAGAGCACAATAGCATAGAAGGTGAGAGTCCAGCTGCTGCTTATTCATGCTGGGTGATGAGGGGAGGCCTCACTGCTGAGGTGACCCTGGAGTAAAGGTGTGCAGGAAGTGAAGGAGGAGCCGGTGGGAAACAGGGAGGGTTGTACTGCCTCCCAGGAAGAGGGAGGGCTAGGGGTTTGAGGTGGGACTGTGGTGTCTAAAAGACAGCCGGAAGGCAGCGAGGCTACAGGGAGAATAGGAAATAAGTCAGGGAGGTTGGGTTAGTCCAGCTCTGACCCCACGGTCATCATGGCACTTGGGCCTTTACTCCGAGGTTGGAAGGCATCAAGGCATTTGTAGCAAGGGAGTGACAGGTAGAACCAATGTCCAGCAGACTCTAGAAGAGCGAGCGCCGAGCCAGAGGCTTGAGGAGATGTGGGAGTAAGTGTGTGAGAAGAAGTGGGCAGATTCAAAATGTACTTTGGAGGTCAGATCCGAATGATTTGCCAATGACAGAAAGATGTGTGGGAAAATAGAGTCCTGTGAAGTCATGCAGGCCCCAGGGTTTCCTCCTGAGCAATGAGGAAGGTTGGCATTACTGAGCTGAAGGGGAACAGGCTGCAGGGACAGCAGCCGAGGAACTCCTTCGGAGGGGTCCAGTGGTGTGGTGTGTCAGGCTGTCAGCTGGACATGCCGGACTGGAGTCCAGGGGAGAGGTACAGGACCGAGGCACAGATGTGAGAGGCATCAGTGTAACGGTGAGTTTTCGAGCTCTCAGGCTGGTTTCGAACACCCGCAAGTGAAAACACCTCAGAGAGCAGGGAGGGCTGGGGCACCTGGGTCTCCCCACAGAAGACGGGGGATCAGTCAGAGGACTGCTGTCACAGACCTGCTCACATCTCAGTCTCCAGTCTGGAGTGCTCAGAGGAGACCTTCAAGCCATGTTTACAGATAAGGAAGGGGTGGCGGAAGGGGAGGAGTACTCTGAATGTAGGCTATCTGGGAGACATTCTGAAGCTGAGGGTATCGGAAAGTCCGATGCTAGAAGGAGCTGCCCATAAAACTATGAGTGGTCGCCATGATGGCAGCAAGATTCAGAGGGAGAGAAATCTGAGCTGGAAGACAAAGTCTCAGCTGCTGAAGGGAAATGAGTGGATCTGTAATTGAACAGCAGTGCATCCTAGAGAGAGAGCACTTTCACCAAATAGCCTGGACCTGTGGGCCTCAGAGAAGGACAGGCTCTGTGCATCATGTGATGAGTAAGAGCTGAGACAGCAGACAGAGGCAGAGATCTTCTTCTTCTTCTTCTTCTTCTTCTTCTTCTTCTTCTTCTTCTTCTTCTTCTTCTTCTTCTTCTTAACAGGACTTCAAATAAGGTGGTCCATGGGGACAGCCAGGTATTTAGTGAAGAGAGAAGTTTTGCGCAAAGTGACGATACAGAAGAGCTTGTGTCGTGATAACATGGAGGATGAACGGGAAAATAAACCTAGAGGAAGACATAGAGACAGGAGGAGTTAGGAAGACAGCGCGGAGCATCCTCCATGTCCAGGAGGCTGCAGAGTCTTGCATTTTAAGCAGAGGGTGAGGCCGACAGAGGAGCAAGGCACACTCGGGTCACTCAGCTGCCAGATTCCAGCCAGCACAGAACACGCTCTTGCAAAGTGCCCACAGCCTGATACAGTCGATAGACTACAGTCATAAGTGAGACTTTATGTAGTACATTCTTGGGGCGGGGGTGCTGGAGTCCCCTTCCAGGCAGCTCCAGTCTTAGGTTCCAGGAGATCGGAAGAGTCATTTAGGAAAATGGGAGGGGTTTGTGGGAATGAAAAGTGACCTTTCTGACAAAATGATAAACGATCTTCCTAGAGAGACAGGGCAGTGGGGGGCCCTGCCTTATCCCACCCCCTTTCCCCAGCAGAACCTCAGAAGGATAAGGAGACAAGACCCAAGTCTTTGCTGGGTTCAGGATGGCTTGGAGAAAAGACTCCTGTGGATTGTCCTTCTCCATGTTCCTACAGCTGTTCTGTATTAAGCCCTTCCTGCTGTATATGGAATGAACTGGAATGTCTGCAACCTCCTCGATCCTAAGGGCAAAGAGAAATCTTGGCTGGGATTTTATCCGCAGCATGTGGAACATTGGCTTTATCCAGCCATCTGAGGAGCCAATGATCAAGGAGGGAACAGAAGACAGAAGAAGATTGAGAAAGCTTCATCCTGACGACTTGGCACCCCACAATGGCTGGGCAGATGTTCAAGCACTTAGTGCCCCTTCCCTGGGCCAGCTTGGCACATAGAAGACAGCAGTATCTGCAACTAAGGCTGGAACAGCCTGGGCACCAGCTCTCTGCTCCATATTTAATTCAAGAACAGTAAACACTTGGATCCTTTCCAGTCTCCATTAGCCACTCATCTCTCCATCTCAAGCACTTCCAAGTGTTAAGGATTCTGTCCCCCAGAGTGAGAATGATCTTATGGGGCTGGCTTTCAGGCCGACAGAATGGAGCCACGAGAACTCCAGACTTGGGAGACAAGCGCTGCAGGAAAAGAAGGTGTGTGGGAGACAAGCGCCCTCTCCTCTCCCTTTGCTTCCTTACTACCCTCTGAACACACAATGGACGTTCAAGTTCATCGGTCCTCTCGCTTCACTGACACTGTTGAAGCTTGAGGGTCAACAGCCTTTCCTAGGGTCTGGTCTTTTCTGTATGCACTGACCAATTGTGCAGATGAAATAGGATTCTCATCTCCCGGCATCATTATTCAAACTTCCTGGAATAAAAAGAACGCTACACAAAGTGTATGCTTTCTCCCTCCGGACTGGATACTAGTCCTCTGATCAAGGGGAGGTGGGGCTGCCAAGGGGATCCTTGGGGGAAACCAAAGGACTCAGCAGCTCCCCTTAGAGGGAAACTGAGGGTCACACCCTGAACGGTTAGCCTGATGGATAAGGAGCAACGGAAAGGGGCTGGTTGGACTGAAGACGTCGTTACCTACCCAGAGGTGTATGTAATGTGGGCCTGGCAGTGTGGACCTAGTGTGGGGAGGGATAAAAAGAATAGGGAAGTCTTCCTTCTTCCAAAACAGGAGACAACCAGAATGCTGGTCAAGGAAAGGAGAGTAACAGCCTCCTAGTTCTGTCTGGATGTTGTCAAGACAACCATGTATTAATGTATTTCATTTCTTTCTTTTTGTGTTTTTGTTCTGTTTGTTTTGTTTTGTATTTTGTTTGAGACAGGGTCTCTCTACATAGTCCTGGCTGTCCTGGAACTCACTCTGTAGCCCAGGCTGCCCTCGAACTCAGAGATCCGCCTGCCTCTGCTTCCCAAGTGTTGGGATTAAAAGCATGTGCCACCATGTCTAATATAGCCGTATATTTTAGACTTGAAAAGACGTAGTAGCTTTATGATGAGAAGGGAGAACCAGGCAGCTAATTGGTTTTCAATTTGTAGGGAAGGACCAGACTCCTCAGTTCTGAGTTCCAGCTGGAGGGGGAAGAGTTGGGAGACGTCGGAACGGGAGAAAAAAGCAGAGGAGAAGGTGCCTGCAAGGAAGAGGCAGCCATGCTTTCAAAGTTTCTAACGCTTGAAGGGCATCCCACTCTGGCGTCCTCTCTGTGTCTAGATTCCTGTGACGTCTCACATTTATAATGTTCTATGGTAGTGATAGTTCCTCCTTTGACCACAAATCACTTCTCTGAGCCAGGGCTCCACAGTGAGATCTGTCAGAGAGCGAGATGGAGACAGACACTGATCACCTCCCTGAGAAAATGAATGAGTCTTCCAACAGAGTCCAAGGCAATAGCAGTTCATGCCTTGGGCACAACCAGGTTCACCGTCTGTTTGAGTCAGAGGCACACCACCCAGGAACAGTAGTGAAGCGCCAGCAGAGCTGCCTGGGTGCCCTGAGGAGCCTGCAGGCTAGCCCTTCAACTCGGCCTTCTATACCTGGCCTCTTCTGTGGATGTTCTCTGGGTGCCTGGCTTCTCTCCTGAGAGTATCAAAGGTGTTTTTTTTTTTTTTCTTCTTCTTCTTTCGTTTTTTTAACCAGGAACCACACTGAGCACTGACCCTGAACTTCATCTTTGTAAATGCTCCCAAAATTATCTTAATGAGGATTCCCTTCCAGCTGACAGGAGGTCATCAGGAGGGCTGTCCTGTGGCTCCTCCTTCTTTGCAAGGCCCAGCAGGTCCTTGAGTGGCTTGCTCAGAGACCCCCTGGGAGGACATCAATGAGAACTTCATGCCCCTGTGGTGCTGACCTGTCTGGCACAAGTGAGAACTGAAAAGAGCAAATGGTGACAGAGGAGGGAAGGTTTGTCACCCAAGGTCCTGGTGTCCTGTCCTGCCCCCCCACCCCCATGCTCCATGAGCTGTCACACTTCCGTGCACCTGCTGGCTGCTGGAGAGTTCTCTTGTAAACATTCCTCCAGATCACTCTTCCAGTCTGGCTAGAGAGGCCACAAGGGAAGGAAGCATGGCTGTGGAGTTTGGGGTCAATCTAAGTTAACCATTGGCTTTTTGTTGCTGGGTAATTAGCCTGACAGCAGTAAGTACCCCTTTAGGAATGTGAGGAAAACAGGGGGTGGGGGTGGGGGGACTGTCCCCACCCACAGAGGACCGAGTTAATTATCAAAAGCTTGAGGGCTATGGACATGGCTCAGTACTGCGCTTGTTAGGCAGACACAAGGACTCCAGTTTGAGCCCCCAGAAACCCTGTAAGACAGCCAGGCACAGTACTGTGGGGAGGGCCAGGACAGGAGGATCCCTGGGGCTCACCAGCCAGCACTTTATCCAGATCAGCAGGCTCCAGGTTCAATAACAGACCCTGTCTCAAAAGTTAAGGTGGAAATGAGCTGGTGAGGTGGCTCAATGGATAGCGCTGTCGAGCCTGACAACCTGAGTTGGATCCTGGGAACGTACGTGGTAGAAGGAGAGAACCAACTCCTGAACGTTGTCCTCTGACCTCCACGTGTGTGCTGTGACATGCCCACACACTGGCACACACACCTACGCCCACACATGCACACACACATGCCCACACATGCGACAACTGAGATAATTTAAAGAAAATTAAACTAAATAAAGAGTGGAGAACAGTTGAGGAAGATGCCCAATGTTAACCCCTGGCTTTCATGTGCATAAACACACTCACAAGTAGATACATAAACAAACACAATGAACTCCTTGTATGAAACTTCTTGCCGGACGGTGGTGGCGCACGCCTTTAATCCCAGCGCTTGGGAGGCAGAGCCAGGCGGATCTCTGCCAGTTCGAGGCCAGCCTGGGCTACAGAGTGAGTTCCAGGACAGGCACCAAAACTACACAGAGAAACCCTGTCTCGAAAAAGCAAGAAAACAAAACAAAACAAAACTTCTTGCTACGCCCCGCACCCCCTTCACAGTTCCCATTCTGGTTTCTTGTTTTTTTGTTTGTTTGCTTTTCCAAGGTAGGGTTTCTCTCTGTAGCCCTGGCTGTCCTGGGACTCACTCTGTAGAACAGGCTGGCTGTGAACTCAGAGAGCCACCTGCCTCTGCCTCCCAAGAGCCCTTGCTAGTTTTGTGACCCGCATAGCTACATATGCAAATAGGCGCAGCTGTGACAGGTGGGGCCTGTGCTAAGCTGTGAGCAAGGCCAAGGCTGTCCATGTCCTCGTACCAGTGAGATATGAACTACCAGGGACAAAGGTGCTGGTTAGGCAAACAGGCCTTGACATTCCCCAGGGGAGGATCTGGAGATGTCTGTGGGAATCCTTAGGAAACCACACAAAGACAGGAGGCGGGTACCCAAACAAGCTTCATGAAGGGGTACCAGGTCACATGGACTAGGGTGGATATGACAGAGAGACCAACAAAGGCCTTGGCTGGGCCTCATCATCTCTTCCCTTTTAGGTATGTGCTTCCAAACAATTCCTTCCAGAAGCCGCTGTGGCTCTCAGGACGCCCTCAGGCTCCCCGTTCGTCCGTTACACACCTGCACAGGAAGTGTATCAGCTGTCAATTGTTTTCATGAGAATGAGACAAGCGAGAGAATCTCCATGTGTTGCTCACCATCAAGCCCTCAGCCTGGCACTAGCAGGGTCTCTAGGAAGACTGAGTGAGCAAACAGCCTTCCCTTTTAGAATTAATCTGCAGGTTAGTCTGCCCAGCAGCGGCTTCACCAGGGCATCCTGTCACTTACAGGTCACTGTATTTTGTTCCCGGTGGCCCCCCTCCCCCACTGCCCTCTCCTAGGCCCTCTCCGAGCCTCCCGTCTGGTTCCCTTTCTTCTCCTCATTACTTCTCCCCTTCTACATTTGTTTTAAAGATCGTATTTATTTTCATTTTGTGTGCATGTATGTGAACCGTCTGTGCCTGGTGTCCAGAGCTTCTTTCTATTTCCCGTCTCCCTGAAGATCTCTTCCTCCCCATCCATGACCCTTTTCTAGTCTTGTCATCTATACAAACACACGTATAGATGTGTACATCCTGTACACACACACACACACACACACACACACACACACACACACACATTGGTTTTTTGGAGCAGGGTTTCTCTTTGTAGCCTTGGCTGTCTTGGGACTCACTTGTAGACTAGCCGGGACTTGAACTCAGAGATCTGCCTGCTTGTGCCTCCCAAGTGCTGTGATTTAAGGAGTGTGCCACCACGCTCAGCTCATACACATGATTTTAAGTGTAGCTTCTGCATGTAAGAGAAAACATACAGTATTTGTCTGAGTCTGACTTACTTTGTTTAACATGATTTCCAGTTGTATCCATTTGCCTGCAAATGCCATGATTTCACTTCTCTTCATAGCTGCATAAGGTTTCACTATGTGAATGCATACTTATTTTTTAAATTACATTTATTTATTTGTGTGTGTGTGCGTGCACACGCGTGCACACACACCACTGTGCATGTGTGGAAGGCAGAAGACAATTTGCAGGAAGTTTCTCCTCCTGCCATGGAGGTCTTGGGAATGTAGCTCAGGTTCTGAGCCACGACCCACCCTACCGCGTTGTCTTTCTCCATCCCTGTGTTGCCAGACATCTAGGCTGGTTCTGTTCCTTGTCTATTATGAAGAGTGTAACTATAAATGTGGTTGTTTAAGTATCTTGGTGCCAAGAATTTGAGTTACACCCGAGAGTAGTATGGTTAGGTCACGTGGGTGAGATGAAATCTCAAAGTGGTTTTAGTCAGTGTTTCCCTGGTGGCTAAGGATGTCGAACACTTTTTCAAGTGCTTATTGGGCACTTGTGTTTCTTCTCTGGAGTTCCATAGCCCGCTCACTGATGGACTGACAGGTCCTCCCTCCTGCTCCCACAGGCCACCTCTTCGCTGTATCTTCTTAGCATCCATACAACATAAGGATGTTAGCGCTCGGGTCCCTGCTCCTCACTGTCTTCTTTCTTGCTAGACTGGAAATACAGGAACCCAGCAATCTCTTTTATCTTGTTCTCCATCCCGTGTCTCCCAGTCACAGTACATGTACATATGGATGTCAGGAATTAAAATAATAAGAGAGCAATCAGGTATAATTAAAGACACTGTGCTCTAAAATGATTAAGGAGAAACAACCCGGAGAGCCCAGGAGAATGGCGCCCATTGAGAAGAAAGCGAGGAAGTCCAGAAGTTCCTTGCTCATGGATGCAGGTGTCCACATTATCCCTTCCAGGTGATAGCCGGATGGTGTGTGTAGCTGAGTACAGGGAGGGCAGGTCACCCTGTTAGAGATGATTAAACCAGTCTAAGGGCCTCTGAGTACTGAAGGAAAGTGGAGCCATTTTTTTCTCCCTGTCGTTTGTAAGCTGGGCTCCTTTTGTGTAATGAAGCCTCACGTTGTGGAGAAGGCTAGATGGAGTGTCTAGAAACTTGTAAGAGCAGCATTCCACACGTTGAATGGGTCTTGGCCTCTTGGCCCGGAGCTCCAGAGCATCTGCTGAATTCCTGAGTCACAAAAACCTGCCTGGCTGTGATGTCACCTCCGAGCAGGCAGAGACCTTGGTGCACATCTGGCCTCTTGGGCATGAGTGTGGAGAGGTAGGAGGGGCCAGGCTGTGAGTGGGCAGGTCAGAGGGTGCCCTGAGAAGAT
>CABHPQ010192377.1:4751-7251 GCA_902168405.1 Peromyscus aztecus | reverse complement strand
GAAATGGACATCCTGAATGAACTGATTTGGCCAAGGTCCTGGTTTATAAAGACAAAGCAGATTTATAGGATGAAAGATGCAAACGTCTATTTATAAACATCCAAAACTAGGTACAGAACATGGAGAAGTCAAGTTGGTGCTGACCAGGAAAAGCTTCCTTCTTGCTTGTTTGCTTTCATAGTAGCAGAGGTACAATGCCAGCTGCTTCCGGGTGTGGGTAGGGATGAACTCTTCCCAGCTGTGAGCACTGTGAGCCTTGATAATGACCGCCACAGCAAGATATGCAGCAGCGGCACTTGTTATAGAGGTAACCAGTAGATTTCTGATTGGATTTAAAGCCTGTTTTATAGGAGGAAATGCACACTTGGTACTGTAAATCTGGCTAAGAACCATGGTTAGAGAGCTCACAGGCCCCAGGGGTGATGCTGCTATTATTATTTTTCTAAACAGATGTAATATCAAACTGCGCTCTTTATCCATAGATAGTGCAACTCTTGAAGATCATCCGAAAAGTTTCTTTTGTGCAGTGGATAGTAGTTAACTCACAACTGGTCAAAGTACAGACAATAAGTGTCTCTGAAATACTCAGTCACAAGTGAGATATCTATACCACACTCCCTCAGACCAAGGCTCAGGGTTCTTAAAGGAGGAGGGGCAGAAAGTTGTTAAGAGCCAGAGGCTGGGTAGGACCAAGGGGAAACAGTGTCTTCTGGACATGAAGGACTGATCCAATCATGAACTCCTAACAGCTGTGGTTGCCTGTGTAAGACCTGCTCAAGGTCAAGTCAGCCAACACTCCAGCATAAAGGGAGAGGGGGCTCATGATTCTCCATCCCTGCCTGAGGACCTGTTGACAGCTGATTTCTTCTGGGGGAGGGAGAGTCCATTTTCTTTGCAGATGTGGCCCCTGGCAGGTTGACCACACTGTAGTGAATGGCCCCACACCTGTGAGTATATGGGCGGAACAAATTGATTTGGTGGGTTATAAAAACAAACAAACAAACAAAAACAGAGGACATAAAGTAGGGAGGGGGTGAGGATGAGGGATGGATCTAGGAGGAGTTAGGGGGAAGAGTAAGGGATGACTAAGATCAAAATACTTTGTATGAAATTATCAAAGAATTAGTTAAAATACTGCATATATAGTATATAGTATTGTTTTGTTTTGTTTTTACATCCGGACCAATGTTTTCCCTCCCTCCTCTCTAGCTCCTCCTCCCCACACTGCACATCTCCTCTGTTTCTCTTCAGAACAGGACAGGCCTCCCATGGATATCAGCCAGCCATGGTGTATCAAGTTGCAGTGAGACTAGGTACCTCCTCTTCTATTAAAGCTGGACAAGGCAATCCAGTAGGAGGAAAGGGTCCCAAAAGCAGGCAGCAGAATCAGAGACACCCCAGCTCCCACTGTTAGCTCTACAAGAAGCCAAGCTACACAACTAACATATGCACAGAGTGCCTAGGTCAGTCCCATGCAGGCTCCCTAAATATTTTTTTTTTTTTTAAAAAGGAAGCATACAGAGAAGACAAAACAAAACTAATGCCGAACCAAGATGAAAATGCCGAAAAAATTTCTTCCTCAAATGCCAAAGGACAACATGTTATATAAAGATTAGGGGAAAAGCTGTGAAATCTTTGGGGTACCCCACATTAATTTGTATGGGAAAAGGCAATATTTTCTTAATCTGGAATCAAATATGACCCAGGCTGTGGGGAACAGCTAGCATGGTTCCCAGAGTGTGGTCCTCAGTGGTGACAGCACCACCATCCTTGGCAGCATGGTAAATGGCCCTAAAATAATGTTGACTCAAAAACATACCAGTTTTGGAGATGTTTAGACAATCCTCTGTGCTGGTGGGGGGTGAAGGTTATCACCATCGGCTATGGTGATATTTTATTTGTGCCCTAATAAATAAAGTTTGCCTGGAGATCAGAGGAAAAAGCCAGACATTATATTAAACAGAGGTCAGGCAATGGTAGCACATGCCTTTAATCCTATCACTTGGCAGGCACAGATCTGTCTGGATCTCTGTTAGTTCAAGGCCACACTGGGGAACAGAGCCAGGCATGGTGACACACACCTTTAATCCCAGCACCAACCATAAAGGTCTGGAGGTCTTACAGACAGACAGGAAGTGACAGAGCTGGGCAAGAAGAGGAAGTGATATAGTTGGGCTGAGAGAGCAAATGAGAGAACAGAACAGAAAGACATATAGGTGTGAGTACACAGGAGTAGGTCTCCTTGGAAGCTGTGGAGTTGGTGAGGGGAGGTTAGCTGTGGCTTTCCCCATTTCCCTGATCTCTCAGGTTTTCACCCCTATATCTGGCTCTGTGTTTTTTTTATTTAATAAGACTTTTTAGAAATTCATCTATGGGCTAGAGAGATGGCTCAGAGGTTAAGAGGACTGCTTGCTCTTCCAAAGGTCCTGAGTTCAATTGCCAGCAGCCACATGGTGGCTCACAACCATCTGTAATGAGATCTGGTGCCCTCTCTGGCCTG
>CABHPQ010192376.1:9751-27722 GCA_902168405.1 Peromyscus aztecus | reverse complement strand
GTGTGCAGTGCTCGGGTACAGCTTCTGCGGCCTGTGTGCACTCAGTGACTGTGTGCAGTGCTCAGGTACAGCTTCTGCGGCCTGTGTGCACCCAGTGACTGTGTGCAGTGCTCAGGTACAACTTCTGCGGCCTGTGTGCACTCGGTGACTGTGTGTAGTGCTCAGGTACAGAGGATGACAGGGGTGGCCCTGCCCAGAACAGACCAATGACATCTACTCACCAAATGAGCTCCTGTCTGTCACACTGATTCCATGGATTCCTGCATCCTGATCCATTTGAGCTACACAGAAACAGTCCCAGGAAAATGGAGGGACGAGAATGTCTGACAGTCTCGGGGCTCTTGTGTGACCACAGCCATGTGCTCTGCCTTGCTCTTCACACAGAGCTGCCTGTGGGCAGACTCAGGTGAGATCAGGGAAGCACTCCTCTTGGCTTGGCCTAAACACCTAGGGATTCCAGCAGGTGAACACAGATTCAACGCAGGCTTCTGCCTTGGATCCCATAGGTCAGAGCTGACTACCAGCCAAGGACTAAGATGAAAGGAGACACTTGTGTCCTAGGAGATGGCCATCTCCATGCAGCGATGCTTGCCCTCAGAGGCAGAATTGTGTTCACTGTGGCCACTACATAGTTTCTGTGAGAGCTGAGGTTGGTAACACGTAGGAAGGTCATTGCTAAGGGAAGGTTTCAGGCTGCGTTTGAGTAGTTCACTCACTGTTTTTCACTTGTTTTGGAGTGGCTTGAGTAAGAGGGGATATGTTTTTCTATTCCAACAGCCTCCTGGCACTCTTACAAGTATCAATGAGCTATTGCTACATAATACACTGTTCGATGAGCCACCCTAAAACTCATGATTTATAACAGCAAGCATCTCTTCCCACGCTCATGTCTATCTGTCTACTCTAAACCAGCTGGGACTGCAGTGAGCCTGGATCCCGTGGCCAGGGCTCCTCATAGGGGCTTCAGTCTGAGTCTGCAGCTTCGCTCTGGGACACAAGTCAAGGATCCACCAGCTGAGGAGGCATGGGCACAACCAGGACAGTTGAGCGTGTTGTTCAGACATCAAGGGTTTCAAGAGGCACCCTTCCTCCTCACACTGCCAAGTGCTTCTTTCTTTACTTGCTCTATCTTTATTTATTTTGCTTATCTATTTTATTTATTTTCTTTGACAAGGATTCACATATGTAACCCCAGTTGGTCTGATCTAGAATTCACTATATAGACCAGACTGGCCTGGAACTCACAGAGATCCACCTGCCTCTGTCTCCAGAGTGTTGAGATTAAAGGTATGTGTCAGCATGACTGGCCCCAGATGCTTTTCAGTCATGTGTTTATGCCTCTAATTTGTTTATTTATTTATTTTTTATATTATGTGCATTGATATTTTGCCATGGGTGTCGGGTCCCCTGGAACTGGAGTTATAGACAGTTGTGAACTGCCATGTGGGTGCTGGGAATTGAACCCAGGTCCTCTGGAAGAGCAGTCAGTGCTCTTCAGCACTGGGCTATCTCTCTAGTTCCTGCCTCTAACTTTTACAATGAAGACAAATGAGAATAAACATTATGTCAACCTAGAAGAAATTAGGTTAACCTACAGAATCTGAATTTGGGAGGAAAGGGCAGTATGGATGGGGTGCTCTGAATATTCACTGAAATATGGTTTGCCAGGCTGTGGTCAGGCAAGATAGCCCTTAAAAATGTATTTGTTTTTATATGTATGGTTGTTTGCCTATATACATATACTATATATATATATATTATATGTATATATATATATATATGACTATTCTTAGTTGTCAGTTTGACTACATATGGAATTAACTAAAACCCTGGACACACCTGTGAGGGATTTTTGATTAATTAAATCATTTGAAGTGGGAAGACCCCCCCCCACTCTGGGTCACACTTTCTTCTGGATGCCGTATAAAGAACCTTAGGAGGAAGCTCTTTCTCCCTTTGCCTACTTGCTCTTGTCCTTGCTAGCAAGTCCATTCCTTCACTGGTGTTAGAGCCTACTTCTTCAGGATTCTGTCACATATTGGAGACCAGCTAAGACATCCATCCTCGAGGACTTAACAGCTACTGGATTCTTGGACATTCTGTTCATAGGCAGCCGTTGTTGGATTAGCTGGACCACAGTCCATAAGTTATTCTATTAAATCCCCTTTACACACACACACACACACACACACAGAGAGAGAGAGAGAGAGAGAGAGAGAGAGATTTGTTCTATAAGTTCTGTTACTTTAGAGAACCCTGACTAATACATGTATATCCCACATGTCCTCAGAGGTCAGAAGAGGGAGTTGGATCCCCTGGAACTGGAGTTACAGATGGTTGTGAGTTTCCATGTGGGTCCTTGTGGTGAGCCACAAGGAAATGATATAGGGAGTCCAGCTGTATATAATAAGCTATACTTTGACCAACCAAGGGTCCGTCAAATGGGAAGCCATTTATCATGGAATATTTGGTGTTATACAGCTTTAATATTCAGCTGCACCTTGCTATGAATATCTTGTGGGCCCATACACTACTAGATTATTTGGCAAACAGCTAAGCTTCTCAGACCTGCTGAACCTCTAGACAACTAACTCTCCCACTGAGCCTAGGAGATAAGCAGGCTGTAGATACATAGCTTTGCTTCTTGGGCAAATGAAACTCAGATCTCCCCTGCCTTCAGGCCTAGCTGCTCTAGAGAACTCTGACTAATACACATGTATCCCCCATATCCTCAGAGGTCAGAAGAGGGAGTTGGACCCCCTGGCACTGGAGTTACAGATGGCTGCTGTTTCAGAGGCAAGAATCCAGAAATGAACAGGGTGGGCTCTTGGGCTCCTGCTTTTACCTCCACATGTTTCTCACCCTTGCCCTCCCGCCTCTCCCAGGCTGATCCCAATGCATGCCAGACTCTCACTGTAGTCTGTTTACCCAGTGCCTCACTGGACTCACCTTTCTGAAGTGACCCTCATCCTGCCTCAGTTTTCATCCTGAAATGTGGCCTCTCACACCGTGTGCTGCCTTGATGAGGATCCATCCTCCTCAAACCAGTTCTCAGACATCTGGGCTGGGTAGGGCAGCTTGCAAAAAATCATTCAATGCAAAGGAAAAGCAAAGCGACAAAATACAAGAATGACGGTGCACCGTAGGGAGTCAACAACCTGTTCTCCTTCAAAGTAAGGCATTGAAACCAGCAATGGGGCTGGAGAGGTGGCTCAGCAGCTCAGTGCCCAAGTCCCAGCACCCACATAGGGAGGCTCACAATCACCAGAGCTCCAGCTCCAGAGGATATGATGCCCTCTTCAGGGCTCTGTAGGTGCCTGCACTCATGTGCACATTCACACAGAGACACACATACATGCATAATTAAAATAAAATCTTAAAAAACACTCAACAATGGTCATTCAAGGACTACTCTTTTTCTGTAAAAGAAAGTTTATGTCAAATACAGAATAAAAAATCAAGATTATAATTCCATGGGAAGCAAATCTCCTAAATTAGACATGTGCCCATAATTTCTGATTTCTTTGGGCCCTGTGAAAGCACCATGAAAGACTGTTTGGGACCCAAGAGCGTCTAGGTGGATAAATATCTATCCAAGAATGAACCTAACCATCCTCCTACCGCTCCACCCAGCCTTCCCCAGCCCTGTGTGGATTTCTCACATGGAACCCCTAGGCTAACATAGACCTCCTCACTGTATTCTCCCCTGTTCCCAAATGTTCATACCACCTTCCTCTGCTGGACTGTCCTTTCTTGTCCTCCAGGCCTTAACCAGGACGTGCGGCATCTGGGAAGTCCTCGCAGCTGATGAAACCTCCCCCCCCCTCCCCCCATCCCTTTATCACTTACTGTGTTGTACTGAATCATCTCCTCTGTGTTCCTCTCTCCCTCCTGGCTGTGACTGCGGGTGCCTGATGCCTACTTGATGTTTCACAAATATTTATTGACCCAAATGCCAGATTATTAATAGTTCACATCACCTCCTGTGACCCAAGTTCAGGGTCTGCAGAATTGTCCAGTTAACCTCATTTCAGAACGATTTCTGCATTGGCAGGTGGGTCTAGTCAGCCCATCACACCCATGTCTGTTGAATCACGGCAAGGGTTCTGGGACCATCCGGGGGACTGAGCTCCTGTTAGTCTATTCCAAGCTTAAGTGCCACCTCTCTGGTCTTCACAGCAGCTCCTTCCCCCACTTCCGGGGGACACCAGCATGCCACACTTTGACTGCAGACTCAGCGGGTAAAGAGGGAAACTGCGGTCGAGCATGATACATGCAACAAGTCAGAGACATGTGCTCAATAGCATCGCCCTTTTTAGCAAAGGACACCAGGCACCCGCTGCCTTCAGCTGATTTCTCCAGACAGCCCTTTTGGGGTTCATCTTGCCATGGCGACCATCAACACATGTCCAGCTTCTTCCCACCAACCACCCAGATTCCTGCTAAGCCTTTGCCTTTGCCTCTAGCAGTTTGGGTCCCCATTTCCCCTTCTAAGAGCCGAGTCTACCTTTAAATATTCACAACTCTTTAGTGAAGAGCAGAGGGCTTTTCCTGCAGATCTGCACACATGGCTGACAGCAGGTGTGGCTAGAGTTTTCCTGCCTGGCCCACAGTCAGGATAAATCTCTTTCACCTGCCAGTCCCACAGCCACTCAGACCCAACCAAGTAAACACAGAGACTTACATTGCTTACAAACTGTATGGCTGTGGCAGGTTTCTTACTAACTGTTCTTACAGCTTAAATTAATCCATTTACATAAATCTATACCTTGCCACATGGCTCGTGGCTTACCGGCATCTTTACATGCTGCTTGTCCTGGCTGGCAGCTGGCAGCGACTCCCTTCACCTTCCTGTTCTTTTTTTTCTCTCTGTTAGTCCCGCCTATACTTCCTGCCTAGCCACAGGCCAATCAGTGTTTTATTAGCAACACATTTGCCATACAGAACATCCCACAGCAAGCAGGCATTCAGAAGCCACTGTCCTTTACACACCGGCTCTGTGAAGGGGGGGAAGGAACACCTGGGGTGGCTGAGGTGTGGTGTGCTTGTGTGCTTCGGCCTATGGTCATTTCCTTCCAGATTAGTCAACACAACTGGACCGTGTAGGGCTAAGGATTCCATCCTCACGAAACTTGTGAAACCTAATTTGCTTTGTCCTTGGATTTTAATGATTAAGCACAAAACTCCACCATCAGATCCACGCAGGTTCAAATGTCTCTCACTTGGGGCTTAACTCCGAGTTCCTTCATTCGGACATTCAGAACAGCAAGAGCACCACCCTCAAGAGGGTTGAAGGCCATTACAAACAGTGCTGCTGTGAACATAGCTGAGCATGTGCCCTTGTGGTGTGACTGAGCATTCCTTGGGTATATGCCCAAGAGTGGTAAAGCTGGGTCTTGGGGGAGATTGAGTCCCAATTTTCTAAGAAAGCGCCATATTGATTTCCACAGTGGCTGTACAAGTGGAGGAGTGTTCCCCTTGCTCCACATCCTCTCCAGCATAAGCTGTCTTCAGTGTTTTTGATCTTAGCCATTCTGATGGGTGTAAGGTGGTATCTCAGAGTCGTTTGATTGGCATTTCCCTGATGATTAGGGATATTGAGCATTTCTTTAAATGTCTTTCAGCCATTTGAGCTTCCTCTGTTGAGAATTGTCTGTTTAGCTCTGTAGCCCATTTTTTAAATGGATTGTTCAGTATTTTGATGTCCAGTTCCTTGAGTTCTTTATATACTTTGGAGATCAGCCCTCTGTCAGATGTGGGGTTGGTGAAGATCTTTTCCCATTCTGTAGGCTGTCACTTTGTCTTGTTGACCGTGTCCTTTGCTCTACAAAAACGTTTCAGTTTCAAATGATTAATTGTTTCTCTCAGTGTCTGTGCTACTGGTGTTATAATTAGGAAGTAATCTCCAGTGCCAGTGTGTTCAAGAGTACTTCCTATTTTCTCTTCTATCAGGTTCAGAGTAACTGGATTTATGTTGAGGTCTTTGATCCACCCAGAACCTGGAAACAACCTAGATGCCCTTCAACTGAAGAATGGATAGATAAAATGTGGTACATATACACAATGGAGTACTACTACTCAGCAGAGAAAAACAATGACATCATGAGGTTTGCAGGCAAATGGATGGATCTAGAAGAAATCATCCTGAGTGAGGTAACCCAGACTCAGAAAGACAAACATGGTATATACTCATTCATAGGTGGATACTAGATGTAAAACAAAGGATGACTAGACTGCTACTCACAACTCCAGGGAGGCTACCTAGTAAAGGGAACCCTAAGAAAGACACAGAGATCACCCAACAACAGAGAAATGGATGATATCTACATGAGCAAATTGGACGTGAGTGAAGGTAATGAAGGGCAAAGGGTCAAGGGAAAGAGAGCTTAGGGGAGCGGGAGACCCCAGCTGGATCAGGAACAGAGTGGGAGAACAAGAAAAGAGATACCATGATAAATGAAGACCCCATGAGAATAGGAAGAAGCAGAGTGCTAGAGAGGTCCCCAGAAATCTGCAAAGATGATTCCACTATAGACTACTGGCAATGGTCGAGAGGGTGCCTGAGCTGACCTACTCTGGTGTTCAGATGGTCAAACACCCTAACTGTCATGATAGAACTCTCATCCAATGACTGATGGAAGCGGAGGCAGAAATCCATGGCCAGGCCCCAGGTGGAGCTCTGGGAGTCTAATTGACAAGAGAGAGAAGGGATTATATGAACAAGAGATGTTGAGACCATGACTGGAAAAAGCACAGGGACAAATAGCCAAACTAGTGGAAACACATGAACTATAGCTCAGGAGCCCCCAACTGGATCAGGCCCTTTGGATAAGTGAGACAGTTGATTAGCTTGATCTGTTTGGGAGGCATCCAGGCAGTGGGACCAGGACCTGTCCTCAGTGCATGAGCTGGCTGTTTGGAACCTGGGGCCTATGCAGGGACGCTTGGCTCAGCCTGGGAGGAGGGGACTGGACGTGCCTGGACTGAATCTACCAGGTTGATCTCAATCCTCGGGGGAGTCTTTGCCCTGGAGGAGATGGGAATGGGGTGTGGACTGGGTGGTAGAGAAGGGGGGGCGGGGGCAGGGGAGGACAGGGGAATCAGTGGCTGATATGTAAAATTAAATTAATTATAAAATTAAAAAAAAAAGAGGACTGAAGGGAATCCACACTGCCTAGTCAGCATTGGCGCCTACTGCCTAGCACACGGCGCTCAGGGAATGTTACTATTACCACCACTGACTCCTCATCAGCGTTGTTATTTCAAGGGTTAGACTCTTTGTGGAGGTGCTAGTTTGCGCCTTCTTTCGAGATGGGGTTTTGTTAGTAGCCAGGCTGGCCTGAAAGTCCCTAAGTGGCCTCAGTTGGCACTGAATTCTCAGTTCTCCAGGTATACCCCGCTAGATAGACACTCTGGTCTCCTGTGGGTGACTGTCTTCAAACCCACTTTCAAAGGGGTTTGTATTTCTAACACTGTGATCTGTCTGTCCACTTTTAACAACGTTTTAAGAAATTCCAGCACACAGTGAGAGGGAAATGGATTTCTGTGTGGTGTTCAGCATCCAGGCTGAACACCTCAGCTGGAATTCCAGCTCATACCTAGTGAGTTCTGTTGTACAAATCAAGCAACTAAGCCTCAATGTCTGTATCTGTGAAATGGGTACAGAGCCACATGTGCCAGTACCACTGTATGAGGCAAAAAAACAGAGCCAACAGCCCCCAGCTTGCACTCCCTCAACAGTCACTGTGTGGGTGTGTGTCACGGGGGAGGGGAACGTGGACAGATCTGCCCCTGAGGCACCCGCACTGGAGACTGCACCAGGGCCTCACACATGCAAGACAAGCGTCTGCTACTGCCCTATGTCGGCAGCCCTGTTCTTACTTTTTGTTTTGTTTTGTTTGTTTTTGAGTTTGAGTCTTAACAAGCAGGTACTCAGGCCTCGAATTCTTTGCAACCTGGTCAGGGGTTGGATTCTTTGTAGGCCAGTCAGGCCTGGATTTGAGATCTTCCTTCCTTAGCATCCAGCGGAGCTGTGGTTATAGGCCTCAGCCCTCTAAACTGTTAGAAGCTCCTGGTTACAATGTTGCAGACTTCACCTCTGTCTGCACTGGCCGGGCATGTCTAGGAATGCCTCCACTCTGACCAAAGCCTCACTTTTCTCCCCAAACCCAGAACGACAGAAACATTTCTGGAGAATCTTTTTGTGCCAATTGCGTTCATTATTCCTGACCCGGAAGTCTATATTTATGGACAGGAAGTGGCGGGACCACCAGGCCTAACAGTGTCCCGCTCTGAAGGACACATGTGCCTCTTAGTAGCCTTCTAGGAATATCAAAATAGTTAGTTACAGGACAGGAAGCATACAAAACAGTCAGAAACTGTCTAAATGAACCCAAATTAAACTGAATCATTTTGGTCTGTACGTACTATAATTTTCACAAACGTGTAAGTTGAGGTGGTGGTGATTCTGGGGAGGAATACAGAGCTTCTACTTACCAAGCACGTCGGGGCTGTGCTCACAGGCCTGCACATGGGTGATTTTTGTTGACACATTTGTTTCTGTTTTTATAAAGATCTCAGACAATGAGGATACCATTTGTAAATCCAAAGTGAAAGAGATAATGAGATGAGATACATGTGAAATTAAGACATCACTTACAAAAGCCACTCCAAAGTTTCTGCTATTGAAGACAGAAGGCAAATTATTTATTATGTATTATTTATTTATTTAGGGTTTCTGTGTGTAGCCCTGGCCATCCTGGAACTTGTTCTGTAGACCAGGCTGCCCTCGAACTCAGAAATCTACCTTCTTCTGCCTCCCAAGTGCTGAGATTAAAGGTGGGCACCACCACTGCCTGCCATGAAGGCAATTTTTTTAAATCAGAAAAAAAAGAATACAATATTAGCATCATCATTTTCTAGATTTTCTCCACATAAAAAAATCAAAGGGCTGGAGAGATGGCTCATCGGTTAAGAGCACTAGCTGCTCTTCCAGAGGACCCGGGTTCAATTCCCAGCACCCACACAACAGCTCACAATTATCTGTAACACAGACATCAAAGTTATCTGACACTCTCATACAGACATAAATGTGGGCCGAACACCACCGCACATAAAATAAAAATAAATAAATCATAAAAAAAAGCAAGGCCGCACTGCTCAGCTTCGTCGGGGTAGTATTGGCTGCCAGATGTTTTGGAGAGTGGTACATTTTGATTAACTGGATTTTGCGTACTCTGAAAGAGATTTTTCTGGGACTTCTTTGTCTCCTACCTTTACTGCTTCTTAAAGTGAGGGTGAGGATGTGATTAAGAACTTAGCTCCTCTGAACAGACATTGTGGATGATACATTGTAGCGCTCACTCAGTCTGAGGCGGGACTTTTGGCTTGATTTATTCTCTGGATAGTAGGACAGTGCTAGCACTAAGGGTGAGCACTGTTGGGCTGGCCACGTGAGCTCATTTCGAGATAGAGAACATTTCAGTGGAACGCGCATATGTGTCCTAAGCCATCGGCACAGGGCAGGACAACCTCTAACCCACATCAGCAGTCACAAGATTGACGCTATCTCCTGGATCGCTGGCCTCAGATCTGTGCTCTTGCAGATTCAGACAGGGTGAGTTGGAGGCACTCTTGGGAAAGAATGAGTCTCCAGACATCTGCAACTCTCCCCTGAACTTTCAACAATTATTTCAAGCAAGAAAGGATCACATCCCTAGGAAAAGCTGCACACACCACCACCACCACCACCACCACCACCACCACCACCATTCTAGATCTAGATCACCTACCACTCACTACCTAGTGAGTTTACGGCCCTGGAGGAGCAGCAGTCAGTCAACCAGATAAGGTCTCCGCCTGCCAAGCCAGCATTGGACTGGCATGATCAACAAGGCCTTGTTTGTGGTCACATACAAGAGCACAATAGCATAGAAGGTGAGAGTCCAGCTGCTGCTTATTCATGCTGGGTGATGAGGGGAGGCCTCACTGCTGAGGTGACCCTGGAGTAGAGGTGTGCAGGAAGTGAAGGAGGAGCCGGTGGGAAACAGGGAAGATTGTACTGCCTCCCGGGAAGAGGGAGGGCTAGGGGTTTGAGGTGGGACTGTGGTGTCTAAAAGACAGCCGGAAGGCAGCGAGGCTACAGGGAGAATAGGAAATAAGTCAGGGAGGTTGGGTTAGTCCAGCTCTGACCCCACGGTCATCATGGCACTTGGGCCTTTACTCCGAGGTTGGAAGGCATCAAGGCATTTGTAGCAAGGGAGTGACAGGTAGAACCAATGTCCAGCAGACTCTAGAAGAGCGAGCGCTGAGCCAGAGGCTTGAGGAGATGTGGGAGTAAGTGTGTGAGAAGAAGTGGGCAGATTCAAAATGTACTTTGGAGGTCAGATCCGAATGATTTGCCAATGACAGAAAGATGTGTGGGAAAACAGAGTCCTGTGAAGTCATGCAGGCCCCAGGGTTTCCTCCTGAGCAATGAGGAAGGTTGGCATTACTGAGCTGAAGGGGAACAGGCTGCAGGGACAGCAGCCGAGGAGCTCCTTCGGAGGGGTCCAGTGGTGTGGTGTGTCAGGCTGTCAGCTGGACATGCCGGACTGGAGTCCAGGGGAGAGGTACAGGACTGAGGCACAGATGTGAGAGGCATCAGTGTAACGGTGAGTTTTCGAGCTCTCAGGCTGGTTTCGAACACCCGCAAGTGAAAACACGTCAGAGAGCGGCGAGGGCTGGGGCACCTGGGTCTCCCCACAGAAGACGGGGGATCAGTCAGAGGACTGCCGTCACAGACCTGCTCACATCTCAGTCTCCAGTCTGGAGTGCTCAGAGGAGACCTTCAAGCCATGTTTACAGATAAGGAAGGGGTGGGGGAAGGGGAGGAGTACTCTGAATGTAGGCTATCTGGGAGACATTCTGAAGCTGAGGGTATCGGAAAGTCCGATGCTAGAAGGAGCTGCCCATAAAACTATGAGTGGTCGCCATGATGGCAGCAAGATTCAGAGGGAGAGAAATCTGAGCTGGAAGACAAAGTCTCAGCTGCTGAAGGGAAATGAATGGATCTGTAATTGAACAGCTGTGCATCCTAGAGAGAGAGCACTTTCACCAAATAGCCTGGACCTGTGGGCCTCAGAGAAGGACAGGCTCTGTGCATCATGTGATGAGTAAGAGCTGAGACAGCAGACAGAGGCAGAGATCTTCTTCTTCTTCTTCTTCTTCTTCTTCTTCTTCTTCTTCTTCTTCTTCTTCTTCTTCTTCTTCTTAACAGGACTTCAAATAAGGTGGTCCATGGGGACAGCCAGGTATTTAGTGAAGAGAGAAGTTTTGCGCAAAGTGACGATACAGAAGAGCTTGTGTCGTGATAACATGGAGGATGAACGGGAAAATAAACCTAGAGGAAGACATAGAGACAGGAGGAGTTAGGAAGACAGCGCGGAGCATCCTCCATGTCCAGGAGGCTGCAGAGTCTTGCATTTTAAGCAGAGGGTGAGGCCGACAGAGGAGCAAGGCACACTCGGGTCACTCAGCTGCCAGATTCCAGCCAGCACAGAACACGCTCTTGCAAAGTGCCCACAGCCTGATACAGTCGATAGACTACAGTCATAAGTGAGACTTTATGTAGTACATTCTTGGGGCGGGGGTGCTGGAGTCCCCTTCCAGGCAGCTCCAGTCTTAGGTTCCAGGAGATCGGAAGAGTCATTTAGGAAAATGGGAGGGGTTTGTGGGAATGAAAAGTGACCTTTCTGACAAAATGATAAACGATCTTCCTAGAGAGACAGGGCAGTGGGGGGCCCTGCCTTATCCCACCCCCTTTCCCCAGCAGAACCTCAGAAGGATAAGGAGACAAGACCCAAGTCTTTGCTGGGTTCAGGATGGCTTGGAGAAAAGACTCCTGTGGATTGTCCTTCTCCATGTTCCTACAGCTGTTCTGTATTAAGCCCTTCCTGCTGTATATGGAATGAACTGGAATGTCTGCAACCTCCTCCATCCTAAGGGCAAAGAGAAATCTTGGCTGGGATTTTATCCGCAGCATGTGGAACATTGGCTTTATCCAGCCATCTGAGGAGCCAATGATCAAGGAGGGAACAGAAGACAGAAGAAGATTGAGAAAGCTTCATCCTGACGACTTGGCACCCCACAATGGCTGGGCAGATGTTCAAGCACTTAGTGCCCCTTCCCTGGGCCAGCTTGGCACGTAGAAGACAGCAGTATCTGCAACTAAGGCTGGAACAGCCTGGGCACCAGCTCTCTGCTCCATATTTAATTCAAGAACAGTAAACACATGGATCCTTTCCAGTCTCCATTAGCCACTCATCTCTCCATCTCAAGCACTTCCAAGTGTTAAGGATTCTGTCCCCCAGAGTGAGAATGATCTTATGGGGCTGGCTTTCAGGCCGACAGAATGGAGCCACGAGAACTCCAGACTTGGGAGACAAGCGCTGCAGGAAAAGAAGGTGTGTGGGAGACAAGCGCCCTCTCCTCTCCCTTTGCTTCCTTACTACCCTCTGAACACACAATGGACGTTCAAGTTCATCGGTCCTCTCGCTTCACTGACACTGTTGAAGCTTGAGGGTCAACAGCCTTTCCTAGGGTCTGGTCTTTTCTGTATGCACTGACCAATTGTGCAGATGAAATAGGATTCTCATCTCCCGGCATCATTATTCAAACTTCCTGGAATAAAAAGAACGCTACACAAAGTGTATGCTTTCTCCCTCCGGACTGGATACTAGTCCTCTGATCAAGGGGAGGTGGGGCTGCCAAGGGGATCCTTGGGGGAAACCAAAGGACTCAGCAGCTCCCCTTGGAGGGAAACTGAGGGTCACACCCTGAAGGGTTAGCCTGATGGATAAGGAGCAACGGAAAGGGGCTGGTTGGACTGAAGAAGTCGTTACCTACCCAGAGGTGTATGTAATGTGGGCCTGGCAGTGTGGACCTAGTGTGGGGAGGGATAAAAAGAATAGGGAAGTCTTCCTTCTTCCAAAACAGGGGACAACCAGAATGCTGGTCAAGGAAAGGAGAGTAACAGCCTCCTAGTTCTGTCTGGATGTTGTCAAGACAACCATGTATTAATGTATTTCATTTCTTTCTTTTTGTGTTTTTGTTCTGTTTGTTTTGTTTTGTATTTTGTTTGAGACAGGGTCTCTCTACATAGTCCTGGCTGTCCTGGAACTCACTCTGTAGCCCAGGCTGCCCTCGAACTCAGAGATCCGCCTGCCTCTGCCTCCCAAGTGTTGGGATTAAAAGCATGTTCCACCATGTCTAATATAGCCGTATATTTTAGACTTGAAAAGACGTAGTAGCTTTATGATGAGAAGGGAGAACCAGGCAGCTAATTGGTTTTCAATTTGTAGGGAAGGACCAGTCTCCTCAGTTCTGAGTTCCAGCTGGAGGGGGAAGAGTTGGGAGACATCGGAACGGGAGAATAAAGCAGAGGAGAAGGTGCCTGAAAGGAAGAGGCAGCCATGCTTTCCAAGTTTCTAACGCTTGAAGGGCATCCCACTCTGGTGTCCTCTCTGTGTCTAGATTCCTGTGACACCTCACATTTATAATGTTCTATGGTAGTGATAGTTCCTCCTTTGACCACAAATCACTTCTCTGAGCCAGGGCTCCACAGTGAGATCTGTCAGAGAGCGAGATGGAGACAGACACTGATCACCTCCCTGAGAAAATGAATGAGTCTTCCAACAGAGTCCAAGGCAATAGCTGGTTCATGCCTTGGGCACAACCAGGTTCACCGTCTGTTTGAGTCAGAGGCACACCGCCCAGGGACAGTAGTGAAGCGCCAGCAGAGCTGCCTGGGTGCCCTGAGGAGCCTGCAGGCTAGCCCTTCAACTCGGCCTTCTCTCCCTGGCCTCTTCTGTGGATATTCTCTGGGTGCCTGGCTTCTCTCCTGAGAGTATCAAGTGTTTTTTTTTTTTTTTTTTCTTCTTCTTCTTCTTTCGTTTTTTTAACCAGGAACCACACTGAGCACTGACCCTGAACTTCATCTTTGTAAATGCTCCCAAAATTATCTTAATGAGGATTCCCTTCCAGCTGACAGGAGGTCATCAGGAGGGCTGTCCTGTGGCTCCTCCTTCTTTGCAAGGCCCAGCAGGTCCTTGAGTGGCTTGCTCAGAGACCCCCTGGGAGGACATCAATGAGAACTTCATGCCCCTGTGGTGCTGACCTGTCTGGCACAAGTGAGAACTGAAAAGAGCAAATGGTGACAGAGGAGGGAAGGTTTGTCACCCAAGGTCCTGGTGTCCTGTCCTGCCCCCCCCCCCCCCATGCTCCATGAGCTGTCACACTTCCGTGCACCTGCTGGCTGCCAGAGAGTTCTCTTGTAAACATTCCTCCAGATCACTCTTCCAGTCTGGCTAGAGAGGCCACAAGGGAAGGAAGCATGGCTGTGGAGTTTGGGGTCAATCTAAGTTAACCATTGGCTTTTTGTTGCTGGGTAATTAGCCTGACAGCAGTAAGTACCCCCTTTAGGAATGTGAGGAAAACAGGGGGTGGGGGTGGGGGGACTGTCCCCACCCACAGAGGACCGAGTTAATTATCAAAAGCTTGAGGGCTATGGAGATGGCTCAGTATTGCGCTTGTTAGGCAGACACAAGGACTCCAGTTTGAGCCCCCAGAAACCCTGTAAGACAGCCAGGCACAGTACTGTGGGGAGGGCCAGGACAGGAAGATCCCTGGGGCTCACCAGCCAGCACTTTATCCAGACCAGCAGGCTCCAGGTTCAATAACAGACCCTGTCTCAAAAGTTAAGGTGGAAATGAGCTGGTGAGGTGGCTCAATGGATAGCGCTGTCGAGCCTGACAACCTGAGTTGGATCCTGGGAACGTACGTGGTAGAAGGAGAGAACCAACTCCTGAACGTTGTCCTCTGACCTCCACGTGTGTGCTGTGACATGCCCACACACTGGCACACACACCTACGCCCACACATGCACACACACATGCCCACACATGCGACAACTGAGATAATTTAAAGAAAATTAAACTAAATAAAGAGTGGAGAACAGTTGAGGAAGATGCCCAATGTTAACCCCTGGCTTTCATGTGCATAAACACACTCACAAGTAGATACACAAACAAACACAATGAACTCCTCGTATGAAACTTCTTGCCGGACGGTGGTGGCGCACGCCTTTAATCCCAGCGCTTGGGAGGCAGAGCCAGGCGGATCTCTGCCAGTTCGAGGCCAGCCTGGGCTACAGAGTGAGTTCCAGGACAGGCACCAAAACTACACAGAGAAACCCTGTCTCGAAAAAGCAAGAAAACAAAACAAAACAAAACTTCTTGCTACGCCCCGCACCCCCTTCACAGTTCCCATTCTGGTTTCTTGTTTTTTTGTTTGTTTGCTTTTCCAAGGTAGGGTTTCTCTCTGTAGCCCTGGCTGTCCTGGGACTCACTCTGTAGAACAGGCTGGCTGTGAACTCAGAGAGCCACCTGCCTCTGCCTCCCAAGAGCCCTTGCTAGTTTTGTGACCCGCATAGCTACATATGCAAATAGGCGCAGCTGTGACAGGTGGGGCCTGTGCTAAGCTGTGAGCAAGGCCAAGGCTGTCCATGTCCTCGTACCTGTGAGATATGAACTACCAGGGACAAAGGTGCTGGTTAGGCAAACAGGCCTTGACATTCCCCAGGGGAGGATCTGGAGATGTCTGTGGGAATCCTTAGGAAACCACACAAAGACAGGAGGCGGGTACCCAAACAAGCTTCATGAAGGGGTACCAGGTCACATGGACTAGGGTGGATATGACAGAGAGACCAACAAAGGGCTTGGCTGGGCCTCATCATCTCTTCCCTTTTAGGTATGTGCTTCCAAACAATTCCTTCCAGAAGCCGCTGTGGCTCTCAGGACGCCCTCAGGCTCCCCGTTCGTCCGTTACACACCTGCACAGGAAGTGTATCAGCTGTCAATTGTTTTCATGAGAATGAGACAAGCGAGAGAATCTCCATGTGTTGCTCACCATCAAGCCCTCAGCCTGGCACTAGCAGGGTCTCTAGGAAGACTGAGTGAGCAAACAGCCTTCCCTTTTAGAATTAATCTACAGGTTAGTCTGCCCAGCAGCGGCTTCACCAGGGCATCCTGTCACTTACGGGTCACTGTATTTTGTTCCCGGTGGCCCCCCTCCCCCACTGCCCTCTCCTAGGCCCTCTCCGAGCCTCCCGTCTGGTTCCCTTTCTTCTCCTCATTACTTCTCCCCTTCTACATTTGTTTTAAAGATCGTATTTATTTTCATTTTGTGTGCATGTATGTGAACCGTCTGTGCCTGGTGTCCAGAGCTTCTTTCTATTTCCCGTCTCCCTGAAGATCTCTTCCTCCCCATCCATGACCCTTTTCTAGTCTTGTCATCTATACAAACACACGTATAGATGTGTACATCCTGTACACACACACACACACACACACACACACACACACACACACACATTGGTTTTTTGGAGCAGGGTTTCTCTTTGTAGCCTTGGCTGTCTTGGGACTCACTTGTAGACTAGCCGGGACTTGAACTCAGAGATCTGCCTGCTTGTGCCTCCCAAGTGCTGTGATTTAAGGAGTGTGCCACCACGCTCAGCTCATACACATGATTTTAAGTGTAGCTTCTGCATGTAAGAGAAAACATACAGTATTTGTCTGAGTCTGACTTACTTTGTTTAACATGATTTCCAGTTGTATCCATTTGCCTGCAAATGCCATGATTTCACTTCTCTTCATAGCTGCATAAGGTTTCACTATGTGAATGCATACTTATTTTTTAAATTACATTTATTTATTTGTGTGTGTGTGCGTGCACACACGTGCACGCACACCACTGTGCATGTGTGGAAGGCAGAAGACAATTTGCAGGAAGTTTCTCCTCCTGCCATGGAGGTCTTGGGAATGTAGCTCAGGTTCTGAGCCACGACCCACCCTACCGCGTTGTCTTTCTCCATCCCTGTGTTGCCAGACATCTAGGCTGGTTCTGTTCCTTGTCTATTATGAAGAGTGTAGCTATAAATGTGGTTGTTTAAGTATCTTGGTGCCAAGAATTTGAGTTACACCCGAGAGTAGTATGGTTAGGTCACGTGGGTGAGATGAAATCTCAAAGTGGTTTTAGTCAGTGTTTCCCTGGTGGCTAAGGATGTCGAACACTTTTTCAAGTGCTTATTGGGCACTTGTGTTTCTTCTCTGGAGTTCCATAGCCCGCTCACTGATGGACTGACAGGTCCTCCCTCCTGCTCCCACAGGCCACCTCTTCGCTGTATCTTCTTAGCATCCATACAACATAAGGATGTTAGCGCTCGGGTCCCTGCTCCTCACTGTCTTCTTTCTTGCTAGACTGGAAATACAGGAACCCAGCAATCTCTTTTATCTTGTTCTCCATCCCGTGTCTCCCAGTCACAGTACATGTACATATGGATGTCAGGAATTAAAATAATAAGAGAGCAATCAGGTATAATTAAAGACACTGTGCTCTAAAATGATTAAGGAGAAACAACCCGGAGAGCCCAGGAGAATGGCGCCCATTGAGAAGAAAGCGAGGAAGTCCAGAAGTTCCTTGCTCATGGATGCAGGTGTCCACATTATCCCTTCCAGGTGATAGCCGGATGGTGTGTGTAGCTGAGTACAGGGAGGGCAGGTCACCCTGTTAGAGATGATTAAACCAGTCTAAGGGCCTCTGAGTACTGAAGGAAAGTGGAGCCATTTTTTTCTCCCTGTCGTTTGTAAGCTGGGCTCCTTTTGTGTAATGAAGCCTCACGTTGTGGAGAAGGCTAGATGGAGTGTCTAGAAACTTGTAAGAGCAGCATTCCACACGTTGAATGGGTCTTGGCCTCTTGGCCCGGAGCTCCAGAGCATCTGCTGAATTCCTGAGTCACAAAAACCTGCCTGGCTGTGATGTCACCTCCGAGCAGGCAGAGACCTTGGTGCACATCTGGCCTCTTGGGCATGAGTGTGGAGAGGTAGGAGGGGCCAGGCTGTGAGTGGGCAGGTCAGAGGGTGCCCTGAGAAGATGC
>CABHPQ010192376.1:4751-7251 GCA_902168405.1 Peromyscus aztecus | reverse complement strand
GAAATGGACATCCTGAATGAACTGATTTGGCCAAGGTCCTGGTTTATAAAGACAAAGCAGATTTATAGGATGAAAGATGCAAACGTCTATTTATAAACATCCAAAACTAGGTACAGAACATGGAGAAGTCAAGTTGGTGCTGACCAGGAAAAGCTTCCTTCTTGCTTGTTTGCTTTCATAGTAGCAGAGGTACAATGCCAGCTGCTTCCGGGTGTGGGTAGGGATGAACTCTTCCCAGCTGTGAGCACTGTGAGCCTTGATAATGACCGCCACAGCAAGATATGCAGCAGCGGCACTTGTTATAGAGGCAACCAGTAGATTTCTGATTAGATTTAAAGCCTGTTTTATAGGAGGAAATGCACACTTGGTATTGTAAATCTGGCTAAGAACCATGGTTAGAGAGCTCACAGGCCCCAGGGGTGATGCTGCTATTATTATTTTTCTAAACAGATGTAATATCAAACTGCGCTCTTTATCCATAGATAGTGCAACTCTTGAAGATCATCCGAAAAGTTTCTTTTGTGCAGTGGATAGTAGTTAACTCACAACTGGTCAAAGTACAGACAATAAGTGTCTCTGAAATACTCAGTCACAAGTGAGATATCTATACCACACTCCCTCAGACCAAGGCTCAGGGTTCTTAAAGGAGGAGGGGCAGAAAGTTGTTAAGAGCCAGAGGCTGGGTAGGACCAAGGGGAAACAGTGTCTTCTGGACATGAAGGACTGATCCAATCATGAACTCCTAACAGCTGTGGTTGCCTGTGTAAGACCTGCTCAAGGTCAAGTCAGCCAACACTCCAGCATAAAGGGAGAGGGGGCTCATGATTCTCCATCCCTGCCTGAGGACCTGTTGACAGCTGATTTCTTCTGGGGGAGGGAGAGTCCATTTTCTTTGCAGATGTGGCCCCTGGCAGGTTGACCACACTGTAGTGAATGGCCCCACACCTGTGAGTATATGGGTGGAACAAATTGATTTGGTGGGTTATAAAAACAAACAAACAAACAAAAAACAGAGGACATAAAGTAGGGAGGGGGTGAGGATGAGGGATGGATCTAGGAGGAGTTAGGGGGAAGAGTAAGGGATGACTAAGATCAAAATACTTTGTATGAAATTATCAAAGAATTAGTTAAAATACTACATATATAGTATATAGTATTGTTTTGTTTTGTTTTTACATCCAGACCAATGTTTTCCCTCCCTCCTCTCTAGCTCCTCCTCCCCACACTGCACATCTCCTCTGTTTCTCTTCAGAACAGGACAGGCGTCCCATGGATATCAGCCAGCCATGGTGTATCAAGTTGCAGTGAGACTAGGTACCTCCTCTTCTATTAAAGCTGGACAAGGCAATCCAGTAGGAGGAAAGGGTCCCAAAAGCAGGCAGCAGAATCAGAGACACCCCAGCTCCCACTGTTAGCTCTACAAGAAGCCAAGCTGCACAACTAACATATGCACAGAGTGCCTAGGTCAGTCCCATGCAGGCTCCCTAAATATTTTTTTTTTTTTAAAAAGGAAGCATACAGAGAAGACAAAACAAAACTAATGCCGAACCAAGATGAAAACGCCGAAAAAATTTCTTCCTCAAATGCCAAAGGACAACATGTTATATAAAGATTAGGGGGAAAGCTGTGAAATCTTTGGGGTACCCCACATTAATTTGTATGGGAAAAGGCAATATTTTCTTAATCTGGAATCAAATATGACCCAGGCTGTGGGGAACAGCTAGCATGGTTCCCAGAGTGTGGTCCTCAGTGGTGACAGCACCACCATCCTTGGCAGCATGGTAAATGGCCCTAAAATAATGTTGACTCAAAAACATACCAGTTTTGGAGATGTTTAGACAATCCTCTGTGCTGGTGGGGGGTGAAGGTTATCACCATCGGCTATGGTGATATTTTATTTGTGCTCTAATAAATAAAGTTTGCCTGGAGATCAGAGGAAAAAGCCAGACATTATATTAAACAGAGGTCAGGCAATGGTAGCACATGCCTTTAATCCTATCACTTGGCAGGCACAGATCTGTCTGGATCTCTGTTAGTTCAAGGCCACACTGGGGAACAGAGCCAGGCATGGTGACACACACCTTTAATCCCAGCACCAACCATAAAGGTCTGGAGGTCTTACAGACAGACAGGAAGTGACAGAGCTGGGCAAGAAGAGGAAGTGATATAGTTGGGCTGAGAGAGCAAATGAGAGAACAGAACAGAAAGACATATAGGTGTGAGTACACAGGAGTAGGTCTCCTTGGAAGCTGTGGAGTTGGTGAGGGGAGGTTAGCTGTGGCTTTCCCCATTTCCCTGATCTCTCAGGTTTTCACCCCTATATCTGGCTCTGTGTTTTTTTTATTTAATAAGACTTTTTAGAAATTCATCTATGGGCTAGAGAGATGGCTCAGAGGTTAAGAGGACTGCTTGCTCTTCCAAAGGTCCTGAGTTCAATTGCCAGCAGCCACATGGTGGCTCACAACCATCTGTAATGAGATCTGGTGCCCTCTCTGGCCTG
>CABHPQ010192375.1:0-17550 GCA_902168405.1 Peromyscus aztecus | reverse complement strand
CAGTGTGACTCTTCTTCACTGGGTGTCATTCCATGATACATTTTACATACGCTTCAAGACCTAACTCGGATGTTTCTACTCCATAAAATTGATTTTGATGTGTTCTCTTCCATATGCTCAAAATGTTGCTTGATTTTTTTCCTTCATATCTAAACTATTTTATATAAAATATGCACATTTATAAATCTGCTTTAGTACTATGCCTATCAGGTTCTCTAGTAAAAAGTTCCTCTTTCTTCCTTTAGTTTTATTCCCCTTGCTTAGTAAACCAGTCTTCCCCCCCAAAAAAATAAATTGAAAATGGATGGATTTTCTCCCCATTTGTATTGCCTGTATTTGGAAAGACAATCTACAAAAGTGATTTTTCAAACTTTTTTTTAAAAAGTGTTTATTTTTCAAATGAAAACTTCTATAAACTTTGTGTATGCCTCTTCATACACTTACACAACTACTTACTGAGGTAACAATGATGATCTCTGTCTAGGAAAAAGTATGGTTTGAAAATTATTGGCTTATCACCACATCCATTCACAAATCTTTCTTTGTATCAGTACAGGAGAGATCTTTTTTCAACACAGGTGAAGGTGAAGGTATTCCTCACAGCCCCATTCCTGTAACTGTTCGCTCAAGTTCCAGCACACACCAGATCTGAAGCTGAGGATCTCTTTTCACTTCATGGCTTTCCTCGAGAAGGCTTGTTCAACAGTAGCCAGAGTGCACGGACACAGTCTTTATCGAAATGTGAGCACTTTGCACAATTTTTGCAGGTGCCTTACCATATGAGGAACGCTATGACCTCTGATTCATTTAGATGTAGCCATCCTTTAGATCTAGCCCAAGACTCAGCATCTTTATTGCTAAAGCCGTTATCTTTCACTGTCTCCATCATTTCACCTCCATTGACTTTAAAGCACCTTACTGTTAACATGCGCTTAGTATGTGTATGCAGTGCAGGGTACTGTTTACGTTGCTAGGTTACCTGTCTTTACAGTTAGTGTGAGGAGAGAGGCAGATAGGGAGAGAGATAGAAGGGGAAACAGATGCAGAGAGAGTATGAATCTTAGGAGGGTTTCAGCGGCAAATTCTTAAGCAGTTCCAAAATGCATAATTCTACTTTTAATTGAGGTTTCAGATCAGCCAGATTTCAGTGTTAGTGTGTGTCAGGGCAAGTTGGCCTTTGTTTCACATCACCTGGAAGGGCAAACCATGTTAGTCTTTCTTTCATTTGTGTCTTCTGAAATGAAAACTAGTCTTAGTTCACTTGTAGCATGCGAAGCAAAAATATCTTAGAATAGGTGCCTACGGTGAATTTAAAGTTTTAGGTATGATTTATTTTTACTATAGATCACTTTCAGTCCTGTGTGGAAAACAAGAAAATAAAGCTTTATCCTCTCACGTTAATACTGTGTTGAGCAAGTATACTACTTGTGGTTTCTACTATTTGTGTCTTTTCCAGCTTGTTTGGCTGCTTTCAGAATGGTTTGTAATTACATATTTTATGAGAGTAATTTCATAAATAGTTCAAAATATTAGGTAGGAAAATGTATTTCATTAATTAGACATCAATTTTCTTGTTACCAAATAATTATTGTATCCTGATTTAATTTTAAAGAAACTACGTTAATCATATTTTTATTTCTCTAATTGCATTATGCCTTTAATACGCTTACCTTGTTTCTAATAAATTAAAATGATCTTTATTCTGAATAAGTGATACTTATCTTCAAATTTTTTATATGAAATCTTTTTATAAGACAACATCTATAGTGTTATAATTTCTATTTTTGATGCTTAGAGAAGGAAAAGTAGATACTGTGTCTTTAATGGAAACCAAAAGGTTATCTTCTATGGCCTTTGTGTGTATGTGCTGATGTGAATGTAGGCAGCCAGACAGGCGGTGTGTGCTGAGAGACTAGGGAACGGCTGCGGATCGATATGTGTGGTGTGAAGTGAATTAATGTGAGGCAGGCCGTCTGTCTGTCATGAGATTGTGGGGAACGTGGGGCAGTGTTGGTCAGTCACTGCACAGATCCACTTCCAATAAATTCCTGCCTTCTGCCGCCTATGCAACTGGAGATCTTCACACACTCCCTTATTGCTGGATTTTACTTCATTCAAAGTAAATGTTCATATCAAATCATTGCCTCCAGTGTACTTTAATTAGATCACTGGAAAGCCGCAGTTGTGAGAAACTGATGAAATAAAAATATCTGCTATTGTTTTGGATATATTTTCCAATCTCGCTGGAAATCTATATTTTATGAGAATGAGAAATATAATTTTTATTAACATTTTGTATGTTTTTGTTATTTACTCTAACAATTTTATCCCTTCCATCTAATCTTTGGTAAAATAATAAAGTTATAGTGAACTGAACTGACCATATATCCCAATGTTGCTTAATGAGCTGCATTAAAAAAAATCTTGCTGAATTAGTGTTTTATCTTTGCTTGTCATGTTAGTCACCTGAGTTCATTTTATTTGTCTTTACCCAGGATTGTAAATCAGTTGGAAGAATGTTTATAAAGATAATACATAAGACTGAAATGTGCATTTTAGCTAATGTCTATATTTTATTGTTCAAATTAAAAAATGTATTTTATGTGTTTAGGTGTTTTGTCTGCTTGTAGGACTGTGTAGCATGTGTGTGCCTGGTGCTCTCAAAGGTTGTAAGAGGGCCTCAGATCCTCTGGAACTGGACTTACACATGGTTAGGAAGCACTCTGTGTGTGCTGGGAATTTGAACCTGGGTCCTCTGGAAGTTCAGTTCATGCTCTTAACTGCTGAGCCATCTCTCCAGCTCCTATTGGTGGGGTTTTGAGAATAGTTTTAGTCTATTGATTTTGAAGACAATATTTCTATATTTACATTAAAACATTTTCAAGTGATTTATAAATATATTTATGTACATATGAATGTACGTACATATGTACAATTGGAAAAGTTTAATTATTGCAGGGTTTTGACAATAAGTGACCATGTTATATAGAAATCTATAAGGTCTCATAAAAGTCTTCCTATTATTGTCTGTTTTCACTTCTCCTGCTCAGTACAACATTCACCCCCCCATGCTGTCATAGCCAAACTTCCTCTTACCGGTTTCCTGCTTCATTCCATTTTTCCCATTTCCTTCCTGAGTCTCATGTTAGATGCTTTATATGAAACCTATAATGGTAAAATGTACATTTTGTAACACTTGCATTTGTATACTTCCTCTTTCATACATTTACTGTATCTCTTTTATTAGATCTCTTGCTATCCTTATATATTTGTAATATTTTCTTTTCCCCAAAACACCATTATTATTATTTCCTAGAAATTAGTTAATATAATTTGTGTTGAGGGATTGGGATTATTTTCATTGTGTTCTGTTCAATCAGGTTTATTGAACTTTATGCCCAATACTTTGAGTATATTTATCAAAATAATAGTTTATTTTAATATAATTTGACAAATAAGCTCACTAACATGACTTATATAGGCCCAAACAAAACATCACCATATAATCAACAGTTTAAGCCCATGCTTATGAATAAGCAAGTTTATGTGTACAGATCTTATAAAGATTCTTTTTTTTTAATTTTCCATACTATTTTATCTTTTTTTAATAATGAATCACAAGGAAGTAATTTTTGCTTTGAAAAGCTTACACATTTCATATTAGTAACAAAGTAATTTCTTCTTATCTTTGTATTTCTTTGGAACTAATAATATACAGGTTAGGGAGATGGTTTAGTAGATGAAGTGCTTGTTGCACAATCTTAGGCACCCAAGGGCTGGAGATAGAGCTAGCAGTTAAGAGCCCATGCTGTTCTTGCAGAGGACCAGGATTTAGTTCCCAGCACCCACACAGGCAGCTCAAAAATACATGGAATTCTAATTTCAGGGATCCAGTGATCTCTTCTGACCTGCATGTGCTCCAGAAACATGTGTGGTACATACACATTCATACAGGCACTTACGTCACACAAGATTTAAATAAATACAAAGCATAAGAACCTAAGGCCACATCTCTAGTAGTCATGTAAAAGCAAGGTGCAACAATGCAAATCTGCAACCCCAGTATTGGTGGAGGCAGAGACATGTGCATCTCAGGCTTGCTGGCCCATCCCAACCAATCAGTGAGTTCCAAGCTATCAGAATAATCATTGTTCAATAGATAAGATGGTGGGGAGAGGTGAACAGAGATAAAGGAAGAAACCCCATTATAAACTCAAGCCTCCACATATACAGGCGTTGACAATCACACCTGCATACCTTTATACACTTGTACATACTGCATACACACACACACACACACACACACACACACACACACACACACACACACAAAGAAAATAATATTCTGTTTTATGACTGAGATATACTCTTTTTATTGTATAATTTTTAAATAGTTAAGTTTACATATAATTTACATAGAGTAAAATGTATCTTTTTGGCTCATAGTTTTGAACAATGTGTTTGGCCATGTACATACTCCCACAAGCAGGATATAGATTAGCTTTGTTTTTAAAGATTGATTTATCAAATCCTTTGTTAAATCCTTAGCCCCCACCAGCCACCGATACTGTGATGTCTGTCTGCGTTAAGAGAGTGCATAGCATGCACCTAAATACTATGGAGATCAGAAGCAGCCACATTATGGTTTGGGGTTTATAACAATGCTAGGATGCCTTCCTTTGCAGGTAGAGAATAAAATGCTTAGCATTATTTAAAAATGTTATTGATCTTTATGTGGCTTGAAATTTTAAAGTTATTTCCTGAAAACAGACTGCTAACATTGGTTTTGATGGAGGAATTGAGAATGTTATGGTTTGGTTGTCTATCTTCAGCACCTCCAGCCTTCACTATCATCCAGAACCTTTAAAGAGGTTTAGGAAATTAGTTGTCCTCACTGTACAGTGTTATGGGAATTATGACATTGAGCTTATTGGAAAAAATGGTCTCTTTGTTTTTTATTTATTGGTAACTAAATAGCACTGAAGATCGAATTGCCTATTCAGGGAATATCAGGAACATAGCTTAAATAATTTTTTTTTAAAACATGCATTCTTGAGTTGATGATGTCATTTAGTTGGTAGGGTGCTCATCTGACTCAGCAGTCCTAGCACTTAGGAGGTACTGGCAGGAGGATCAGAAGTTCAAGGTCATCCTCAGCTACATAGCAAATTCCTGGCCAGCATAGGCTATGTAAGACACTCTGTCAAAACAAAAACAAAACAAAGATAGAGAAAGTCATGTATTTCTGATAGAAGAAAAATCTCATGGGAATTTTTATTTCCGACTCTATAAATGCTCTCTTGTTCTTTTTTTCTTTATCTACTTTTGGGGCTTGGGGAGTACCCATAGTTTACACACAGCAGCATGAGTGCCTTGGTTGATGCAGACATGTATGGGTAGATTTACTGAGATATAATTTATTTACTAAAGTTTCCCCAAACAGACACAATTCAGAGAGCTTTTGGCTTATTCATACAGTTGTGCAGCACAGCCATTTTTGGAAAATGTTCACCTGAAAGTGAGCCCCAATACTCAACTGCATCTTCCCTCGTTCCCCACACCCTCTCATCTGTAGGCCAGTGTGCTGCGCTGCTTTCTGTCTCACTAGCTTTCACTGTCTTGGCTGTTTGGGGTCCTAAGATGAGGTGATTTATGAAGTTTCTAGTGTCTATGTTGCAGCATCCATCAGCTCCATCTTCTTGCACCTTGCATAGCATTCCGCTGCACGACTGTAATTTTATATTAGTGTGCCATTTGCGTTCTCGCCACCTTCCGGCTTTTGTAGATCTTGCTGCCGTGACTGTTAATGCGTCAGTTTTCATGTGGACATATGGTTTCAGTCCATAACAATAATCGCTGGATCATATATGAACTTCGTTTGATATTTAGGAGGAATTGGAACACTGCCTCGCCGGTGAGATCTGGAAGTTTCTTATACACTCTAGATACTGGTCTCTTGTTGGATATGTGGTTAAAAAATGTTTTCTGTGCTCTGTGTCTTGCCTTTTTTCCACTTCATAGGGTTTTTGCAGAGCAAAAGTTATTTAATCCTGATGAGGACCACCTAATCAATATTTCTTTCTGTGGATTATGCTTTTAATGTCAAGCCTAAACTTTATTGCGCTATGATTTTTTAATGTAAGAAATTCTAATTATTTTACATTTTATATTTAAGTTTATAATTCATTTGGAGTTAATTTGGTGTAAGATGTGTGCTCTAGTTGGGATGTACTTTCCTCTTGATGATGATTATCTCCAGTATGGTAATATTGAGAGGTGGTGGAGCATTTCAAAGGTGGAGCCCAGAGAGAGGTTGGTCAGTTATTGGTGATGTCTTTTGAGAGTGATTGAGATAGTTGTTATAGGGCTCAATGCTTGCTTCGTCTTCTTCTAGCATCATATAATCTTTTTTTCCACACTCTTGCTATGATGATTCTGTATACCACTAACCATGAGGTCCTCACCAAGGCCAAGTACATGCCAGCACCAGGTCCTTGATACTCCAGAAGAGAGATACACAGTAGAATTTTATTCAATTTTCAATAGAATGAAGTATGAAATTCTCAAGTAAATGGATGGATCTAGAAATTAAATTAAGTGATAGTAAATTTGACTAGGCTCAGAAAGACAAATACTACATATTCTCGGTCATGTGGGATGTCTAGCTTCTAATTTACAGGCTGTCTCTCTCTCTCTCTCTCTCTCTCTGGTAGGAATGCATGTGAGTATGGGTTGAGAAAACCTTGTGATGAACTGACTTGCGGGTTTCAGATCAGAAGACCTGCATTTCAACTCTGGCTTTGGAACTTAGCAATAGTGTTAGGTTGAGCAGCTTGTCTCTCTGGTTAAATAGGATGAATATAAATGCCTTACTTATAAGCGTCAACATTCATTTTCATTGAATCTCTTAATTTCATAGGGAAGGAAAATACTAATGATCATTACTGTTTAGATTGTTCTTTGATATTGTTATTCCAGTTTCTCTGATCATTTTTAGAATTACCAAGTGTTAGCAAAGAATGAGAATGAGATTTCCAAGGTTATATTTTAATTCAGTTATATGAAAAATGATCTTTAATTTTTTCAAATCATTTGAACAATGTGTCTTTTTAGGAATGTGTTTATACTTTTCTTTCTATCCCCTTCTCATTGTGATTATTTCCCAAGTAGATTGTGTTGATTAAATAATTAATTCTTTTCTGATAAATCCTTCCTTCATATTGAAATTCATTGTTTGAACCCAACAATAAGTATACTTTAGTAGAGTGTTAACAACATCATTTTCTGTTCATTGGGGACCATTTTTGGCTTCATTATTCTCCTTTTCTCTCCCTTAATTCTTTACCTCCTTTGTGCCTCCCCAACCTCCCTCCCTCTAAAGCAGCTCTGAACAAATGATGCTACTATGATGGCATGTTCTGTTTTCAATATTCAATCTTTAGGTGTTGTAATATTCTAATGATAGGTCCAGATTCACATCATTAAAGCGAGAAATTGATGGGAGTCTGCTTGAGGAGTATTAGGGAATTTATTAGGGTATAAATTGAGGAATACACTCACAAATACAGAATCGAGTAGACAGCTGAAGTCCTCCTCTGATCTTTTTGGGAGTGAATCTACCTGGCCATTCAGTCACACCAGGAAGCAGGAAAAAGGGAGAAGGGGCCTTGTGAATCCCCTCCCTTTCCTTTTAAGAGGTCACTATAATGGCAAGAAGCACGGCCTCCTTTGGGAGGCCACCACACTTCATTGATGATGAATTAATGAATGAGTTAAGGTTTTTTTTTCCCCTCTCTTGGTGCCTTTGGTAAGCCTTGGGAATTGTGTAGGACAGTATACCTCAGAAGAAAAGCAATCCTCGAGTGTTTATAGCATTTAGTTTGTAAAACATTTGGATGGCTCCTGTATAAGCAAATATTAAAGTACTTCTTTAAAAGACTTGATTAGACATTTCCACTTCTATAATAGCCACAATGGACTGGTGATAATAATATAAAAACACTATAAGTCTATTATTCATTGCCAACTTAGAAATAATATGGTAGATGCAAATTAACACCAGATTATTTTATCAGAGGGTTGAAAAGATGGTATGCAGGAAAAAGACATTTGTGTGAACTGGTAGAGGTATGATAATTATGTTCCTCATCCCTAGTTCTTTCATCGAGGGCAATGTTTTTCTTTGGTGACAATACATTTCCAGGGCCCCACTCCTCCTTCCTCACCCTCCAGTCAGCCCCGTGATCTGAGCACACTAACACAGTAGGGAAGGAAGCCTTTGAACCACTTCTTCCCTTTACTTTCTCCACCCGATTGCTGCACAAGTCTCTAAATGAGACAACGTAAGTATAGCAAAAGTGTGTTGGTGAAATGAATCAAATAAAAATATACTTTACATCAGCATTTGGGGTCTGATTTCCTCAGATGCTGATTAAAACTAAATACAGGATATACCCATGCATGTCCATCCATATAAATCAATAAAACAAAGAAGAGTGCCTTATTCATTTATTTGTATGCTATACTTTGTTAAATTATCTTTTGAATAAATAAACAATGCATTTCTTTCATTTTATAAAGTGAGATCTTGTCGCTCTTGCCTGTTTTAGCTGGTGTCACCGCAGAAGCCATGCAAACTATGGCAGCAGCTCCAGATGCCTCAGGGCCTGAAGCCAAAGTCCAGGAAGAAGAGCATGACCTTGTGGATGATGACATCACAACTGGTAAGCCGGGGCACAGCCATGGGATTTGTTGGAGCTTTGCTTGGTATTTCCAGCTGTTTGCTAAGTCATGTATTGGGGTTGTGTCTTTTGCTAGAAGGCTGGAAACTTGAAATGGAACTGTTGGCTTGGCCCAGGATGACACTTGTCGCTGTAACAGTGAGCCTGTGAGCTGTGACTTGCATTTGTGGGAAATCTTGTAATTGTGAAACTAGAGTCATTACTAAAGCCTTGGAACATGGAGAGGCAAGTACATGCCCATTAGACCATGAAAGGCTCTGTAATCACAAGGCTGAATTCAAGAATAATTAAGTTGTAGTGGCAATGTGTATCATATAGGCGGTGAAAATGTATATGGATTCTTTATACTGCAGTTGAGGAAGTGAATGGTGCTTTTTCAAGTTATTTGCTTGGAGTGGACATCAAATACTCTTACTTGTGTTACCTATTATGGAACCAGACATAGCAAATTTTATGAAGTTCACATATGGCATATTTAGCTTGTCACTGTATCATTTTGACTAATTTTAATTGCTGAATCTCTACATTCATAGTGCTCAATTTCTTTGAATGTACTAAGGATAAAAACAGACTGGATAGTTTTATTGAGATTAATGTTTTGTTGTTGTTGTTGTTTGGGTACAGGTGGTTAAAAGTAGTTAAAAATGTGAACAAAATCTCTAATTACTATTACATGTGAATATTAAACAACAACTTTAAAAGTAGTATTATCAGAAAATAAGAGTGTAATTTTTATTTTAACATTTTATTGATGTGTGTGTGTGTGTGTGTGTGTGTGTGTGTGTGTGTGTGTGTTTGTGTGTGTGGATTTCACATCAGGCATCCTGATCCCACTCATCTCTCTGTCCCCTCGCTTCTGCCCTCTGCCCTTGTGACCTCCCAAAAGACAAAGTCTTGGCACGAAAGCTGCAGTGTGGCCCCGTGAGTCACACAGTGTACCCCTTAGTCCTTACATCTTTAAGCATAAAATTTTTCACTAAAAATTAAAAATAGAATTTTCTTTCTTTCATAGTGATATGTAGCAAGTCTATTACTATCACCACCTGAACGCCTTGGACTTCTTCCCACTGGGAAGAAGGTGGGAGAGCTCAGTGATTGCCTTAGGTAATTGCAAAGCTGATGTCTAAGAATTGTACCCTTAGGCAATGGCTTTGATTACATTTTGCCTTAGGAGGAGAGATGATGGGGTTTCATTGTTACAACAATTTTTATAATAATTATTACTTTTTGAAATTATAATTGCAATATTTCCCTTTTTGTCTTCCTCCCATGACCCCACTTTCTTTCAAATTCATGGCCTCTTTTTCACTGTTGTTACATGTATGCATGCATACATATACACGTATATATTCCTAAATATACAACTACAGCCTTCTCAGTCTGTAGAATGCTACCTGTATGTATATATATAATCTTGGGTATCATATACACTTGGAATTGGATTACCAATTGTTTTTAACATGTAAGTCTTCTAGTGAAAATGTCATATAACTTAAATATAAATGCTTAGGAACCTCCCAGTTTTCAGAAGTCATTTAGCATTGAACAATTAATACAATTTGTTTCAATAGCTACTAAAGGAAGTATTTGCAGATGTTTGTTAACTAATAAGATACGTTTTAGCTCCTGTTTTTTATTGCTTTTTTTTAAACAGCTGCTACAGATGGGTTTTATCTTAATTCCCTAGACAGCTGAAGACCTTCTGTATAAAAAGTAGTTGTTTAATTTCTTGCAAAGGAGGGCCTACCTTTGCAGTAGTAGATCAGTGAACATTCTGGAATAAAGATCATTGTGTGCATTCAAATAAACTTTAAGAAACTAATTGAAAATTTAGATTATGCAATTATAAACGCATGAGATTGTATTATAGCTCATGACTGTGTTCTTACAAGTCATTAATGCAGTTTTAATGTAAGTCTTATTTGGAGAATTAATTCATGCTGCCTACCATGTATTTTAATCTGTTTAATTTGGCTAAACGTGTGTGACGAATGGCTTCTGTCCGTTGATTTATTCACTTCATGCCATGGGTACTAGAAGTAAGATTGTTCAATATCCAAAGACTTTAAATAACCAAAAAAGGCTTCGTTAACATGTTGTCGGCAGCGAGCATGCTGCCGTCTCCTGATTGTTCAGGTTGCCTGTAGAGTGCGACTTGATTAAGCTGTGCTATAGATTTTTGTGACAGTTTAGAAGAAAACCATATTTCTTTTTATTGACTAGAATCCTATATAAATTGCATTATGGAAAATATGGTAGCTGCATCGAGAAAAACCCATTTTGAGCATGCTCTTATTTTGGGATGAGCAGTATTGTCAAGTATCAGCACTGCAGAATGAAAGGCTGCCAGCTTTGCCAGTACCTTTGAAAAAGATTCAGTTAATTTTTTGGTTATTTTAAAGTAATTGCTAATAATTCTTCTTCATAAAATAACTAGAAATTGTATCATGACAAAATTTGATGTATTTAGATAATGTGAGTAGCTATTTAATTTTATTTTTGCTATTATCTGATACTTATTCTTAGAAGTAGTTTGACCATATACCAGTTGAAATACAAGTATAATTTCCTATTTTTGCTAAAAGAAGGACGATTGTTTCTGAAATTATAATTTTGGCTGAGAATGGTGAGGTATGAATGCTGTCTTAAGACATTTATGCTTAACCCAGCTCCTTTTGTTAGTGTTTTCCTCACAGGAGTAATGCAGCATAGAGAAAGCCTTGTAAGTGTGGGCTTTGATCAATGGAACTAATTAAGTGTGTTGGAAATGAAGAGTACTTAATTGGAAGAGAACAGCTGGAAAAACTGGGAGGAAAAAAAATTGAGTCTTGATTGAGACGATTTAAACCTTCACCATGTCATTTAAACAATATGCTGCTGCTATTTCTATGTTTCTTTTTGAGGCTAATACTCATTGATGAGGGCTGCAAAGTAATGCCCATGTGCATGTGACCACACTCAGATTTACTTACCATTCTGTCTTAAGGGTCATCACATTCTTTAACTATATGGTTTAAATTATATATCACATTTATTTTGGTGGATCAACATTTTGATGTATAAAATATTAAAATTTACTATATATGAATTTTATATCATATAGTATACATAGGAAATGTGCTTTCTCAAAGAAATTACCTCAGGGTTTCCAATATTCTATGTATTTAAGATCTAAGATCTTTTTTATCCAATAATATAATATTATTAAGATTATGTCCAGATTATTTACAATTTCTGGATTAAAAGAATATTGTCCTATATATATGCTTTTATCCATATACTTTTCCTTACAATTATAACCTATGTAGATATACTATGTAATATATGCCACTTAAATATACTATGTAATCAGTATTGTAAATAATGTGTTTTGTTTGCATTATGATTTTATTCTATTTTGTTTTATTAATTTATTATTCATATGAGCTTTGTCATGTTAATTCTGAGGGCCTTGTATTCCTGGTGTCCTCCATCCCCTTTATCTCTTACTCTTTTTCCACCTCCTCTTCCATGGTGTTCCTTGAGCTCTGAGGGGAGGGATTTGATGGAGAACTCCCTCTTAGGGCTGAGTGTTCCAAGATCTCTCACTCTTTGCATAATGTCTACTTGTGGGTCTCTGTGTTTGTTCACGTCTGCTGCAGGAGGAAGCTTCTCTGCTGATGGCTGAGCAAGGCAGTGATCTATGAGTATAGAGGAATATCATTTTATCACTATAGTTTTTCTTTTTTTAGACCATTATTATGATGATTTTATATGACATCATTGTACTAGTAGAGAAAGCTCACTAAAAACTGACCTCCATATAAAACATTTTAGATGAAGCAGGATTGATTCTTGAGTAGGCAATCTGTGTGGCATAGTTTTTCTTTATATAGTTTTCTTCATGGTAAAAGATAGCATTATAATTGAGGATGAAGTTATGGATCTTCTAAATGTTAATTTTTACACAGCTTTTTAAAATTTCAAACTAAAAATATTTTAGAAGGGCTTTATTAATAACCTACATTTATCTCTTTAAGGAAATGACTGTATTTGTCTTTAATGTCTTGTTTCTTATTGAATATAACAAGGACACAATTGACCATACAATAATGAAAAAGTGTCAAAAGTCACCAACATTGTCAATTTAGTGCCGCCCGCACCAGGCTGTGCCCACCTCTCCAGCTCAATTGCATTTTGTAGTTATATGTTATTAACTGATGTGTGGTTTCCTTAAGTTCATATAGCTGGGAGGAAATTTATTTTTTTGGTAAATTAATGTGGATTTTTATAAATTTACATTCATTTCTTTTTGAATTATATAATCAAAGTATTTTTTTCTAGGTATGACATTAGAGATTTTTATTTTACTCCTTTTTTAAATAATCAGTCGTTTCTTTTTTTTTTTTTTGGTTTTTTGAGACAGGGTTTCTCTGTGTAGCTTTGCGCCTTTCCTGGAGCTCACTTGGTAGCCCAGGCTGGCCTCGAACTCACAGAGATCCGCCTGGCTCTGCCTCCCGAGTGCTGGGTTTGAAGGCGTGCGCCACCAACGCCCGGCTCTTTATGTGTGTTGACTTGGGTAGAAGAATCTTTTTATGGTTTCATAGTAATGATTAAAGGTAATATTTCTATATGTGCTTTATTTTGAATACTCTATGGCAGTCTCATTAATTTAATATATATTTTTGGCTCACACTAGTGTTGGTGTTCTTTAAAATATGTCATTGATAAAATAGGCAACAGTATATCACCTCATGGAATGTACATTCTAGTAGGGGAAACAGATAATAAATATTAATTAAATATACATTGTGTAAGATGAGACATGTTACAGGAAAAAGAAAAGGTAGAGAAGAGTGGGATACATTGATGGTACTTTATGTGTTAAGAATTGCATGTGACTCCTATAAAATCACTTTGAAATAGATACTAGCATTGTCCTGGGCATGTAAATGAGGGAAGAAACTTGCAGAGACGGCATTTTCAGGGTCTTGTGCTTGACTGCTAATAGCCCTAGAGCATAACATGAGCCCGACATGATTTAGAATTATCAGCCTATACTGTCTCACACTCTCAGTGGATGATTTTGGAAGGTTTTCTTCTTTCTTTTTAAAAGTAAAATGATACCACAGACTATTGCTGTTCTTAAGGTATCAGATGAGCAGTGTTGTAAGTATCCTATCTTACTGCTTAAAAGTAAGGTAGACCAACAAGGGTTGGTGACAGCTCAGTGGTAAGGGTTCTTGCCCAGCATGTTCAAAACTGTAGGTTTATTCCCCAGCACCATAAGAAAATCAAAGTGAGGCCAAAATACTCTCTCCTTGAGTTGGGGTGGGGCACCACACATTTCTTCTTTAAAATTCCCTACTGTTAGAAGATTGCAAATAGAAACATTTTTACTTTTTTTTGTTGTTGTTGCTGCTGCAGCCTTTTGTTTTGTTTTGTTTTATCACATCCACGTTAAACAGAGGGCTCATTATTCGGCGTGGTTTTCTGAAGTCATCACTATAAAACTGACACCTTAACAAATATTCATGTATTGAAGTCTCAACATGTCTTTTAAGATAAAGCTCACACGACTGGCTGGTCTGAGACTAAATATTGATTTGCTCATTTTACTACTTACTAAAGGTCCTACTCATAACATATTCTTACATTTTTTTTCTGACTGAAAGATGGGAAATTTGCCATGTTAAAGTCCAGATAAGCTTCATTAGAAAAAAAATGGAACATTATGTATTCAGAGATCAAAATTGCTTTCCTAACACAAAAGGAGACTTTAATTAGTGAGAGTTATCCCTGTGTCTTTTTCTTTCTCATTTTTAAACGTATAATTGACAGTGTAAAAAGAAGTGCAAGGAGTACTAAACATATGTGACTTCTTGTAAAAAGTGTTTGTCCTTTTCTTTCTTCAATCAGTCTTGCAGCATGATTTTTTCTTTTACTTTAGTGATTATAATATAATTACTTCATTTCCCTTTCCTTTCCTCCCTCTAAACCTTCCCATATGCACCCCCATGTTCTCTCTTTCAAATTTATGGCCTCTTTTTTTTTCATTAATTGTTATTAGAGGTATATATATGGATATACCTATCCATATATATATCCCTAAATATAACTTGCTCAGTCTGTAAAAGATTACTTGTATGTATGTTTTCAGGGCTGATCATTTGGTGTTAGATAACCCTTCCCTGGAGAAGAGTATTTTTCCCACTCAGCATTTCTTAGTTGCCTGTAGTACTTCATGTAGTGTTGAGACCTCATGCTCAGCCCCCTGCCCCACTTCCTGTCCACTTTGGCATGTCTATTGGTAGTGTCCTTATTCAGCTCATGTTGGTGAGAAGTTGTGAGTGTAGCTTGTTGGTGAGAATTTGTGGGTGTAGCTTCTGATATTACTAGGAAACACAATCTTACAACAAATTCCCCATTTCTATTAATCTTAACTATTTTTCCACTTCCTCTTCCATAATGTTCCCTAAACTTTCGGTCGAGGAGTGTTTTGTAAATGTATCCATTGAGACTGGGTTCCCCATTTCTGCATTTTGATTGGTTGTGGTTTTCTGTAATGATCTCCTTCTCTGGCAAACACAAGTTTCCTTGATGAGGCATGAGGATTAAATCATTGTAAAGTGCTGTTACCCATTCTCTTGACTTTAAAATGTTACTACTACAAAACATATGATGTTCAGGCTCTTATACAGATCAATAAAGCTGTTAGTTATTCACCATGTAGTGTTCTGAGAACAGATACAAAAAAAGTAGGGATTATATAGTTTTCTGAGTAGAATATCTGATTCTAAATTATTTACCTTTCTAGGCTTTACTTTTAATCTGTGGAAGAAAATATAAATTAAAATATTTATTTTTTAATGTTTAATGTTCAGCTTAGTTGCATAGTAGTGTGTAACCATAGTATTTCTAAACATGATATTTGACAATTTCTGACCAAAAAACACAGCAAATATGCTGTTATATGAAACTGACAATACTTTTCTCATATATCCCTTTTTTGAAATTTATTTAATTTTTTAGTTTCAACTACCAGTTGCATGGTATTGATGTTCAACTCTGCATCTGTAACCTCCATGCCTAGTCTAAGCACTAGCTCCATATTCCTGCATGTCCCATAGATACCTAAATCCATGTCTGGTACCTAAAGCCTCATCCAAAAGTAGCTGCTTATTATTTCTTCCTAAAGCTTATCCCCATTTCTACTTATACTCAATTGAATGCCATCACTAATGGTATAGTTAGTCATCCCTAACAATGCCCAACTGTAGTTGGTACTAACTTTTATAAAATGTTTCTTCTAAATATCTCATTCCTTAGAAGCATCCTAGGCCTAGACCCTTTTTGTTTTATTTTTTCATGTTTTTAATTATTAATGTTGTTCTATTCTAAGTCACCTTCCTGACTATCTCTTGCCATTGTCCAATATAAGTCATCCAGTACTCTGAGAAATTCAGTAGCCTGTGCAACACTTTTCGCTTTTGTTAATTGCTAATAACTGACTGCCCACCGAGTATAGCAGATTCCAAAGACTTTCTTTGGATATTTAGAGCCCTTCAGGGATTCCCTTTATCTCCAGAGCCATCAGCTACTACAATCCTTTATTTCCCCCAGAGTAACCATAGTTCATTCTTTGCATGAGTCCCTCTGCCTGGCTGGTATACTCTCAGCTCTCCCATATAAGGATGGTGATCCACGATTCCTTTCAGATCTTTCTTAAGTCATGGCCATCTTCGTGCAGTCCTTCTGAATCTCTATTCCATAGTCTTTCCCACTGTGTTTTCTGGACCCTTGCCGAATAACATCATTCACTTTTTATGTTTAAGCATTTCCCTTGCCTTTGAGACTCATTTACAGGCATGTGATTTTAACCTGTTTGTGTTACATGGCATGACTACAATGCCTAGATATGTGACTCTCCTTAATAAATTGTTTAATAACTAAATAATTGAATTAGTGAATTTGTAAGCTTCCTTTGTTTTATAAATCCTTAGTCACTTACTGTGTTCTTCCTTTACTTACATGGTGTATGTCTCTTTTCACTACCTCCCTTCTTCTTAATTGCTATTTGATGACTCAAAAAGTGTTTGTGAAAAAATAGTGAGAGACTATGGGCTATTTCCTGACAATCTCTCTTGCTATTGTAAAGAAACAGACTGGAGACAGATATAAGAATATAGATAGCTCTATTGAATTAGCCACAGTTGATTTTCATTAATAGTATGTCTTCTCTTGGAAAACATTTTCAAAATTAGGAATAGCATGTGATATGCAGGATTTAATTGGAAAAAAAAAGACAGGAAAAGGTATCTGGAACATATGTGCATTGTAACTTAAATCCTGACATGTGGTGGAAGGTGGAGCAGCTACTGTGGGTTCTCAAGCAGAATCTGATTTCCACTCTGCCAAGTGGTCTGCAGAGACCTTTCAGTTTATAAACAGTGGAGATGACAGTTCTACTTTCATGACAGGCTGTGAGTCCTTGTTTGCTTGCTATCTCTTCCCCTCTGTTCTGTGCATTCTCATCCTTTGCCATGGGAACTCCCACATGACCGTAGGACGTAGCCCTGTCCAGGAATGATGAACTCTCTTGTGGCTTTCTTGGAGCCAGAGGTTAGTAGGGTAGCCACTGTCTAAGCTGGGGATTGGAGGACCACTGCAGGAGAAGCAAGGTGCTTTGTATAGAGGGAAGAGATGGGCTGCTCCAGGAGGTAGGCTGTTCTAGGAGATGAGCTGCTCCAGGAGGTGGACTGCTCCAGGAGGTGGGCTGCTCTAGGAGGTGGACTGCTCCAGGAGGTGGGCTGCTCCAGGAGGTGGACTG
>CABHPQ010192374.1:0-16659 GCA_902168405.1 Peromyscus aztecus | reverse complement strand
CAGTGTGACTCTTCTTCACTGGGTGTCATTCCATGATACATTTTACATACGCTTCAAGACCTAACTCGGATGTTTCTACTCCATAAAATTGATTTTGATGTGTTCTCTTCCATACGCTCAAAATGTTGCTTGATTTTTTTCCTTCATATCTAAACTATTTTATATAAAATATGCACATTTATAAATCTGCTTTAGTACTATGCCTATCAGGTTCTCTAGTAAAAAGTTCCTCTTTCTTCCTTTAGTTTTATTCCCCTTGCTTAGTAAACCAGTCTTCCCCCCAAAAAAAATAAATTGAAAATGGATGGATTTTCTCCCCATTTGTATTGCCTGTATTTGGAAAGACAATCTACAAAAGTGATTTTTCAAACTTTTTTTTAAAAAGTGTTTATTTTTCAAATGAAAACTTCTATAAACTTTGTGTATGCCTCTTCATACACTTACACAACTACTTACTGAGGTAACAATGATGATCTCTGTCTAGGAAAAAGTATGGTTTGAAAATTATTGGCTTATCACCACATCCATTCACAAATCTTTCTTTGTATCAGTACAGGAGAGATCTTTTTTCAACACAGGTGAAGGTGAAGGTATTCCTCACAGCCCCATTCCTGTAACTGTTCGCTCAAGTTCCAGCACACACCAGATCTGAAGCTGAGGATCTCTTTTCACTTCATGGCTTTCCTCGAGAAGGCTTGTTCAACAGTAGCCAGAGTGCACGGACACAGTCTTTATCGAAATGTGAGCACTTTGCACAATTTTTGCAGGTGCCTTACCATATGAGGAACGCTATGACCTCTGATTCATTTAGATGTAGCCATCCTTTAGATCTAGCCCAAGACTCAGCATCTTTATTGCTAAAGCCGTTATCTTTCACTGTCTCCATCATTTCACCTCCATTGACTTTAAAGCACCTTACTGTTAACATGCGCTTAGTATGTGTATGCAGTGCAGGGTACTGTTTACGTTGCTAGGTTACCTGTCTTTACAGTTAGTGTGAGGAGAGAGGCAGATAGGGAGAGAGATAGAAGGGGAAACAGATGCAGAGAGAGTATGAATCTTAAGAGGGTTTCAGCGGCAAATTCTTAAGCAGTTCCAAAATGCATAATTCTACTTTTAATTGAGGTTTCAGATCAGCCAGATTTCAGTGTTAGTGTGTGTCAGGGCAAGTTGGCCTTTGTTTCGCATCACCTGGAAGGGCAAACCATGTTAGTCTTTCTTTCATTTGTGTCTTCTGAAATGAAAACTAGTCTTAGTTCACTTGTAGCATGCGAAGCAAAAATATCTTAGAATAGGTGCCTACGGTGAATTTAAAGTTTTAGGTATGATTTATTTTTACTATAGATCACTTTCAGTCCTGTGTGGAAAACAAGAAAATAAAGCTTTATCCTCTCACGTTAATACTGTGTTGAGCAAGTATACTACTTGTGGTTTCTACTATTTGTGTCTTTTCCAGCTTGTTTGGCTGCTTTCAGAATGGTTTGTAATTACATATTTTATGAGAGTAATTTCATAAATAGTTCAAAATATTAGGTAGGAAAATGTATTTCATTAATTAGACATCAATTTTCTTGTTACCAAATAATTATTGTATCCTGATTTAATTTTAAAGAAACTACGTTAATCATATTTTTATTTCTCTAATTGCATTATGCCTTTAATACGCTTACCTTGTTTCTAATAAATTAAAATGATCTTTATTCTGAATAAGTGATACTTATCTTCAAATTTTTTATATGAAATCTTTTTATAAGACAACATCTATAGTGTTATAATTTCTATTTTTGATGCTTAGAGAAGGAAAAGTAGATACTGTGTCTTTAATGGAAACCAAAAGGTTATCTTCTATGGCCTTTGTGTGTATGTGCTGATGTGAATGTAGGCAGCCAGACAGGCGGTGTGTGCTGAGAGACTAGGGAACGGCTGCGGATCGATATGTGTGGTGTGAAGTGAATTAATGTGAGGCAGGCCGTCTGTCTGTCATGAGATTGTGGGGAACGTGGGGCAGTGTTGGTCAGTCACTGCACAGATCCACTTCCAATAAATTCCTGCCTTCTGCCGCCTATGCAACTGGAGATCTTCACACACTCCCTTATTGCTGGATTTTACTTCATTCAAAGTAAATGTTCATATCAAATCATTGCCTCCAGTGTACTTTAATTAGATCACTGGAAAGCCGCAGTTGTGAGAAACTGATGAAATAAAAATATCTGCTATTGTTTTGGATATATTTTCCAATCTCACTGGAAATCTATATTTTATGAGAATGAGAAATATAATTTTTATTAACATTTTGTATGTTTTTGTTATTTACTCTAACAATTTTATCCCTTCCATCTAATCTTCAGTAAAATAATAAAGTTATAGTGAACTGAACTGACCATATATCCCAATGTTGCTTAATGAGCTGCATTAAAAAAAATCTTGCTGAATTAGTGTTTTATCTTTGCTTGTCATGTTAGTCACCTGAGTTCATTTTATTTGTCTTTACCCAGGATTGTAAATCAGTTGGAAGAATGTTTATAAAGATAATACGTAAGACTGAAATGTGCATTTTAGCTAATGTCTATATTTTATTGTTCAAATTAAAAAATGTATTTTATGTGTTTAGGTGTTTTGTCTGCTTGTAGGACTGTGTAGCATGTGTGTGCCTGGTGCTCTCAAAGGTTGTAAGAGGGCCTCAGATCCTCTGGAACTGGACTTACACATGGTTAGGAAGCACTCTGTGTGTGCTGGGAATTTGAACCTGGGTCCTCTGGAAGTTCAGTTCATGCTCTTAACTGCTGAGCCATCTCTCCAGCTCCTATTGGTGGGGTTTTGAGAATAGTTTTAGTCTATTGATTTTGAAGACAATATTTCTATATTTACATTAAAACATTTTCAAGTGATTTATAAATATATTTATGTACATATGAATGTACGTACATATGTACAATTGGAAAAGTTTAATTATTGCAGGGTTTTGACAATAAGTGACCATGTTATATAGAAATCTATAAGGTCTCATAAAAGTCTTCCTATTATTGTCTGTTTTCACTTCTCCTGCTCAGTACAACATTCACCCCCCCATGCTGTCATAGCCAAACTTCCTCTTACCGGTTTCCTGCTTCATTCCATTTTTCCCATTTCCTTCCTGAGTCTCATGTTAGATGCTTTATATGAAACCTATAATGGTAAAATGTACATTTTGTAACACTTGCATTTGTATACTTCCTCTTTCATACATTTACTGTATCTCTTTTATTAGATCTCTTGCTATCCTTATATATTTGTAATATTTTCTTTTCCCCAAAACACCATTATTATTATTTCCTAGAAATTAGTTAATATAATTTGTGTTGAGGGATTGGGATTATTTTCATTGTGTTCTGTTCAATCAGGTTTATTGAACTTTATGCCCAATACTTTGAGTATATTTATCAAAATAATAGTTTATTTTAATATAATTTGACAAATAAGCTCACTAACATGACTTATATAGGCCCAAACAAAACATCACCATATAATCAACAGTTTAAGCCCATGCTTATGAATAAGCAAGTTTATGTGTACAGATCTTATAAAGATTCTTTTTTTTTAATTTTCCATACTATTTTATCTTTTTTTAATAATGAATCACAAGGAAGTAATTTTTGCTTTGAAAAGCTTACACATTTTATATTAGTAACAAAGTAATTTCTTCTTATCTTTGTATTTCTTTGGAACTAATAATATACAGGTTAGGGAGATGGTTTAGTAGATGAAGTGCTTGTTGCACAACCTTAGGCACCCAAGGGCTGGAGATAGAGCTAGCAGTTAAGAGCCCATGCTGTTCTTGCAGAGGACCAGGATTTAGTTCCCAGCACCCACACAGGCAGCTCAAAAATACATGGAATTCTAATTTCAGGGATCCAGTGATCTCTTCTGACCTGCATGTGCTCCAGAAACATGTGTGGTACATACACATTCATACAGGCACTTACGTCACACAAGATTTAAATAAATACAAAGCATAAGAACCTAAGGCCACATCTCTAGTAGTCATGTAAAAGCAAGGTGCAACAATGCAAATCTGCAACCCCAGTATTGGTGGAGGCAGAGACATGTGCATCTCAGGCTTGCTGGCCCATCCCAACCAATCAGTGAGTTCCAAGCTATCAGAATAATCATTGTTCAATAGATAAGATGGTGGGGAGAGGTGAACAGAGATAAAGGAAGAAACCCCATTATAAACTCAAGCCTCCACATATACAGGCGTTGACAATCACACCTGCATACCTTTATACACTTGTACATACTGCATACACACACACACACACACACACACACACACACACACACACAAAGAAAATAATATTTTGTCACAATCTACACTTCTGTTTTATGACTGAGATATAATCTTTTTATTGTATAATTTTTAAATAGTTAAGTTTACATATAATTTACATAGAGTAAAATGTATCTTTTTGGCTCATAGTTTTGAACAATGTGTTTGGCCATGTACATACTCCCACAAGCAGGATATAGATTAGCTTTGTTTTTAAAGATTGATTTATCAAATCCTTTGTTAAATCCTTAGCCCCCACCAGCCACCGATACTGTGATGTCTGTCTGCGTTAAGAGAGTGCATAGCATGCACCTAAATACTATGGAGATCAGAAGCAGCCACATTATGGTTTGGGGTTTATAACAATGCTAGGATGCCTTCCTTTGCAGGTAGAGAATAAAATGCTTAGCATTATTTAAAAATGTTATTGATCTTTATGTGGCTTGAAATTTTAAAGTTATTTCCTGAAAACAGACTGCTAACATTGGTTTTGATGGAGGAATCGAGAATGTTATGGTTTGGTTGTCTATCTTCAGCACCTCCAGCCTTCACTATCATCCAGAACCTTTAAAGAGGTTTAGGAAATTGGTTGTCCTCACTGTACAGTGTTATGGGAATTATGACATTGAGCTTATTGGAAAAAATGGTCTCTTTGTTTTTTATTTATTGGTAACTAAATAGCACTGAAGATCGAATTGCCTATTCAGGGAATATCAGGAACATAGCTTAAATAATTTTTTTTTAAAACATGCATTCTTGAGTTGATGATGTCATTTAGTTGGTAGGGTGCTCATCTGATTCAGCAGTCCTAGCACTTAGGAGGTACTGGCAGGAGGATCAGAAGTTCAAGGTCATCCTCAGCTACATAGCAAATTCCTGGCCAGCATAGGCTATGTAAGACACTCTGTCAAAACAAAAACAAAACAAAGATAGAGAAAGTCATGTATTTCTGATAGAAGAAAAATCTCATGGGAATTTTTATTTCCGACTCTATAAATGCTCTCTTGTTCTTTTTTTCTTTATCTACTTTTGGGGCTTGGGGAGTACCCATAGTTTACACACAGCAGCATGAGTGCCTTGGTTGATGCAGACATGTATGGGTAGATTTACTAAGATATAATTTATTTACTAAAGTTTCCCCAAACAGACACAATTCAGAGAGCTTTTGGCTTATTCATACAGTTGTGCAGCACAGCCATTTTTGGAAAATGTTCACCTGAAAGTGAGCCCCAATACTCAACTGCATCTTCCCTCGTTCCCCACACCCTCTCATCTGTAGGCCAGTGTGCTGCGCTGCTTTCTGTCTCACTAGCTTTCACTGTCTTGGCTGTTTGGGGTCCTAAGATGAGGTGATTTATGAAGTTTCTAGTGTCTATGTTGCAGCATCCATCAGCTCCATCTTCTTGCACCTTGCATAGCATTCCGCTGCACGACTGTAATTTTATATTAGTGTGCCATTTGCGTTCTCGCCACCTTCCGGCTTTTGTAGATCTTGCTGCCGTGACTGTTAATGCGTCAGTTTTCATGTGGACATATGGTTTCAGTCCATAACAATAATCGCTGGATCATATATGAACTTCATTTGATATTTAGGAGGAATTGGAACACTGCCTCGCCGGTGAGATCTGGAAGTTTCTTATACACTCTAGATACTGGTCTCTTGTTGGATATGTGGTTAAAAAATGTTTTCTGTGCTCTGTGTCTTGCCTTTTTTCCACTTCATAGGGTTTTTGCAGAGCAAAAGTTATTTAATCCTGATGAGGACCACCTAATCAATATTTCTTTCTGTGGATTATGCTTTTAATGTCAAGCCTAAACTTTATTGGGCTATGATTTTTTAATGTAAGAAATTCTAATTATTTTACATTTTATATTTAAGTTTATAATTCATTTGGAGTTAATTTGGTGTAAGATGTGTGCTCTAGTTGGGATGTACTTTCCTCTTGATGATGATTATCTCCGGTATGGTAATATTGAGAGGTGGTGGAGCATTTCAAAGGTGGAGCCCAGAGAGAGGTTGGTCAGTTATTGGTGATGTCTTTTGAGAGTGATTGAGATAGTTGTTATAGGGCTCAATGCTTGCTTCATCTTCTTCTAGCATCATATAATCTTTTTTTCCACACTCTTGCTATGATGATTCTGTATACCACTAACCATGAGGTCCTCACCAAGGCCAAGTACATGCCAGCACCAGGTCCTTGATACTCCAGAAGAGAGATACACAGTAGAATTTTATTCAATTTTCAATAGAATGAAGTATGAAATTCTCAAGTAAATGGATGGATCTAGAAATTAAATTAAGTGATAGTAAATTTGACTAGGCTCAGAAAGACAAATATTACATATTCTCTGTCATGTGGGATGTCTAGCTTCTAATTTACAGGCTGTCTCTCTCTCTCTCTCTCTCTCTCTGGTAGGAATGCATGTGAGTATGGGTTGAGAAAACCTTGTGATGAACTGACTTGCGGGTTTCAGATCAGAAGACCTGCATTTCAACTCTGGCTTTGGAACTTAGCAATAGTGTTAGGTTGAGCAGCTTGTCTCTCTGGTTAAATAGGATGAATATAAATGCCTTACTTATAAGCGTCAACATTCATTTTCATTGAATCTCTTAATTTCATAGGGAAGGAAAATACTAATGATCATTACTGTTTAGATTGTTCTTTGATATTGTTATTCCAGTTTCTCTGATCATTTTTAGAATTACCAAGTGTTAGCAAAGAATGAGAATGAGATTTCCAAGGTTATATTTTAATTCAGTTATATGAAAAATGATCTTTAATTTTTTCAAATCATTTGAACAATGTGTCTTTTTAGGAATGTGTTTATACTTTTCTTTCTATCCCCTTCTCATTGTGATTATTTCCCAAGTAGATTGTGTTGATTAAATAATTAATTCTTTTCTGATAAATCCTTCCTTCATGTTGAAATTCATCGTTTGAACCCAACAATAAGTATACTTTAGTAGAGTGTTAACAACATCATTTTCTGTTCATTGGGGACCATTTTTGGCTTCATTATTCTCCTTTTCTCTCCCTTAATTCTTTACCTCCTTTGTGCCTCCCCAACCTCCCTCCCTCTAAAGCAGCTCTGAACAAATGATGCTACTATGATGGCATGTTCTGTTTTCAATATTCAATCTTTAGGTGTTGTAATATTCTAATGATAGGTCCAGATTCACATCATTAAAGCGAGAAATTGATGGGAGTCTGCTTGAGGAGTATTAGGGAATTTATTAGGGTATAAATTGAGGAATACACTCACAAATACAGAATCGAGTAGACAGCTGAAGTCCTCCTCTGATCTTTTTGGGAGTGAATCTACCTGGCCATTCAGTCACACCAGGAAGCAGGAAAAAGGGAGAAGGGGCCTTGTGAATCCCCTCCCTTTCCTTTTAAGAGGTCACTATAATGGCAAGAAGCACGGCCTCCTTTGGGAGGCCACCACACTTCATTGATGATGAATTAATGAATGAGTTAAGGTTTTTTTTTCCCCTCTCTTGGTGCCTTTGGTAAGCCTTGGGAATTGTGTAGGACAGTATACCTCAGAAGAAAAGCAATCCTCGAGTGTTTATAGCATTTAGTTTGTAAAACATTTGGATGGCTCCTGTATAAGCAAATATTAAAGTACTTCTTTAAAAGACTTGATTAGACATTTCCACTTCTATAATAGCCACAATGGACTGGTGATAATAATATAAAAACACTATAAGTCTATTATTCATTGCCAACTTAGAAATAATATGGTAGATGCAAATTAACACCAGATTATTTTATCAGAGGGTTGAAAAGATGGTATGCAGGAAAAAGACATTTGTGTGAACTGGTAGAGGTATGATAATTATGTTCCTCATCCCTAGTTCTTTCATCGAGGGCAATGTTTTTCTTTGGTGACAATACATTTCCAGGGCCCCACTCCTCCTTCCTCACCCTCCCGTCAGCCCCGTGATCTGAGCACACTAACACAGTAGGGAAGGAAGCCTTTGAACCACTTCTTCCCTTTACTTTCTCCACCCGATTGCTGCACAAGTCTCAAAATGAGACAACGTAAGTATAGCAAAAGTGTGTTGGTGAAATGAATCAAATAAAAATATACTTTACATCAGCATTTGGGGTCTGATTTCCTCAGATGCTGATTAAAACTAAATACAGGATATACCCATGCATGTCCATCCATATAAATCAATAAAACAAAGAAGAGTGCCTTATTCATTTATTTGTATGTTATACTTTGTTAAATTATCTTTTGAATAAATAAACAATGCATTTCTTTCATTTTATAAAGTGAGATCTTGTCGCTCTTGCCTGTTTTAGCTGGTGTCACCGCAGAAGCCATGCAAACTATGGCAGCAGCTCCAGATGCCTCAGGGCCTGAAGCCAAAGTCCAGGAAGAAGAGCATGACCTCGTGGATGATGACATCACAACTGGTAAGCCGGGGCACAGCCATGGGATTTGTTGGAGCTTTGCTTGGTATTTCCAGCTGTTTGCTAAGTCATGTATTGGGGTTGTGTCTTTTGCTAGAAGGCTGGAAACTTGAAATGGAACTGTTGGCTTGGCTCAGGATGACACTTGTTGCTGTAACAGTGAGCCTGTGAGCTGTGACTTGCATTTGTGGGAAATCTTGTAATTGTGAAACTAGAGTCATTACTAAAGCCTTGGAACATGGAGAGGCAAGTACATGCCCATTAGACCGTGAAAGGCTCTGTAATCACAAGGCTGAATTCAAGAATAATTAAGTTGTAGTGGCAATGTGTATCATATAGGCGGTGAAAATGTATATGGATTCTTTATACTGCAGTTGAGGAAGTGAATGGTGCTTTTTCAAGTTATTTGCTTGGAGTGGACATCAAATACTCTTACTTGTGTTACCTATTATGGAACCAGACATAGCAAATTTTATGAAGTTCACATATGGCATATTTAGCTTGTCACTGTATCATTTTGACTAATTTTAATTGCTGAATCTCTACATTCATAGTGCTCAATTTCTTTGAATGTACTAAGGATAAAAACAGACTGGATAGTTTTATTGAGATTAATGTTTTGTTGTTGTTGTTGTTTGGGTACAGGTGGTTAAAAGTAGTTAAAAATGTGAACAAAATCTCTAATTACTATTACATGTGAATATTAAACAACAACTTTAAAAGTAGTATTATCAGAAAATAAGAGTGTAATTTTTATTTTAACATTTTATTGATGTGTGTGTGTGTGTGTGTGTGTGTGTGTGTGTGTGTGTGTGTTTGTGTGTGTGGATTTCACATCAGGCATCCTGATCCCACTCATCTCTCTGTCCCCTCGCTTCTGCCCTCTGCCCTTGTGACCTCCCAAAAGACAAAGTCTTGGCACGAAAGCTGCAGTGTGGCCCCGTGAGTCACACAGTGTACCCCTTAGTCCTTACATCTTTAAGCATAAAATTTTTCACTAAAAATTAAAAATAGAATTTTCTTTCTTTCATAGTGATATGTAGCAAGTCTATTACTATCACCACCTGAACGCCTTGGACTTCTTCCCACTGGGAAGAAGGTGGGAGAGCTCAGTGATTGCCTTAGGTAATTGCAAAGCTGATGTCTAAGAATTGTACCCTTAGGCAATGGCTTTGATTACATTTTGCCTTAGGAGGAGAGATGATGGGGTTTCATTGTTACAACAATTTTTATAATAATTATTACTTTTTGAAATTATAATTGCAATATTTCCCTTTTTGTCTTCCTCCCATGACCCCACTTTCTTTCAAATTCATGGCCTCTTTTTCTCTGTTGTTACATGTATGCATGCATACATATACACGTATATATTCCTAAATATACAACTACAGCCTTCTCAGTCTGTAGAATGCTACCTGTATGTATATATATAATCTTGGGTATCATATACACTTGGAATTGGATTACCAATTGTTTTTAACATGTAAGTCTTCTAGTGAAAATGTCATATAACTTAAATATAAATGCTTAGGAACCTCCCAGTTTTCAGAAGTCATTTAGCATTGAACAATTAATACAATTTGTTTCAATAGCTACTAAAGGAAGTATTTGCAGATGTTTGTTAACTAATAAGATACTTTTTAGCTCCTGTTTTTTATTTCTTTTTTTTTAAACAGCTGCTACAGATGGGTTTTATCTTAATTCCCTAGACAGCTGAAGACCTTCTGTATAAAAAGTAGTTGTTTAATTTCTTGCAAAGGAGGGCCTACCTTTGCAGTAGTAGATCAGTGAACATTCTGGAATAAAGATCATTGTGTGCATTCAAATAAACTTTAAGAAACTAATTGAAAATTTAGATTATGCAATTATAAACGCATGAGATTGTATTATAGCTCATGACTGTGTTCTTACAAGTCATTAATGCAGTTTTAATGTAAGTCTTATTTGGAGAATTAATTCATGCTGCCTACCATGTATTTTAATCTGTTTAATTTGGCTAAACGTGTGTGACGAATGGCTTCTGTCCGTTGATTTATTCACTTCATGCCATGGGTACTAGAAGTAAGATTGTTCAATATCCAAAGACTTTAAATAACCAAAAAAGGCTTCGTTAACATGTTGTCGGCAGCGAGCATGCTGCCGTCTCCTGATTGTTCAGGTTGCCTGTAGAGTGCGACTTGATTAAGCTGTGCTATAGATTTTTGTGACAGTTTAGAAGAAAACCATATTTCTTTTTATTGACTAGAATCCTATATAAATTGCATTATGGAAAATATGGTAGCTGCATCGAGAAAAACCCATTTTGAGCATGCTCTTATTTTGGGATGAGCAGTATTGTCAAGTATCAGCACTACAGAATGAAAGGCTGCCAGCTTTGCCAGTACCTTTGAAAAAGATTCAGTTAATTTTTTGGTTATTTTAAAGTAATTGCTAATAATTCTTCTTCATAAAATAACTAGAAATTGTATCATGACAAAATTTGATGTATTTAGATAATGTGAGTAGCTATTTAATTTTATTTTTGCTATTATCTGATACTTATTCTTAGAAGTAGTTTGACCATATACCAGTTGAAATACAAGTATAATTTCCTATTTTTGCTAAAAGAAGGACGATTGTTTCTGAAATTATAATTTTGGCTGAGAATGGTGAGGTATGAATGCTGTCTTAAGACATTTATGCTTAACCCAGCTCCTTTTGTTAGTGTTTTCCTCACAGGAGTAATGCAGCATAGAGAAAACCTTGTAAGTGTGGGCTTTGATCAATGGAACTAATTAAGTGTGTTGGAAATGAAGAGTACTTAATTGGAAGAGAACAGCTGGAAAAACTGGGAGGAAAAAAAATTGAGTCTTGATTGAGACGATTTAAACCTTCACCATGTCATTTAAACAATATGCTGCTGCTATTTCTATGTTTCTTTTTGAGGCTAATACTCATTGATGAGGGCTGCAAAGTAATGCCCATGTGCATGTGACCACACTCAGATTTACTTACCATTCTGTCTTAAGGGTCATCACATTCTTTAACTATATGGTTTAAATTATCTTCTAAATGTTAATTTTTACACAGCTTTTTAAAATTTCAAACTAAAAATATTTTAGAAGGGCTTTATTAATAACCTACATTTATCTCTTTAAGGAAATGACTGTATTTGTCTTTAATGTCTTGTTTCTTATTGAATATAACAAGGACACAATTGACCATACAATAATGAAAAAGTGTCAAAAGTCACCAACATTGTCAATTTAGTGCCGCCCGCACCAGGCTGTGCCCACCTCTCCAGCTCAATTGCATTTTGTAGTTATATGTTATTAACTGATGTGTGGTTTCCTTAAGTTCGTATAGCTGGGAGGAAATTTATTTTTTTGGTAAATTAATGTGGATTTTTATAAATTTACATTCATTTCTTTTTGAATTATATAATCAAAGTATTTTTTTCTAGGTATGACATTAGAGATTTTTATTTTACTCCTTTTTTAAATAATCAGTCGTTTCTTTTTTTTTTTTTTGGTTTTTTGAGACAGGGTTTCTCTGTGTAGCTTTGCGCCTTTCCTGGAGCTCACTTGGTAGCCCAGGCTGGCCTCGAACTCACAGAGATCCGCCTGGCTCTGCCTCCCGAGTGCTGGGTTTGAAGGCGTGCGCCACCAACGCCCGGCTCTTTATGTGTGTTGACTTGGGTAGAAGAATCTTTTTATGGTTTCATAGTAATGATTAAAGGTAATATTTCTATATGTGCTTTATTTTGAATACTCTATGGCAGTCTCATTAAGTTAATATATATTTTTGGCTCACACTAGTGTTGGTGTTCTTTAAAATATGTCATTGATAAAATAGGCAACAGTATATCACCTCATGGAATGTACATTCTAGTAGGGGAAACAGATAATAAATATTAATTAAATATACATTGTGTAAGATGAGACATGTTACAGGAAAAAGAAAAGGTAGAGAAGAGTGGGATACATTGATGGTACTTTATGTATCAAGAATTGCATGTGACTCCTATAAAATCACTTTGAAATAGATACTAGCATTGTCCTGGGTATGTAAATGAGGGAAGAAACTTGCAGAGACGGCATTTTCAGGGTCTTGTGCTTGACTGCTAATAGCCCTAGAGCATAACATGAGCCCGACATGATTTAGAATTATCAGCCTATACTGTCTCACACTCTCAGTGGATGATTTTGGAAGGTTTTCTTCTTTCTTTTTAAAAGTAAAATGATACCACAGACTATTGCTGTTCTTAAGGTATCAGATGAGCAGTGTTGTAAGTATCCTATCTTACTGCTTAAAAGTAAGGTAGACCAACAAGGGTTGGTGACAGCTCAGTGGTAAGGGTTCTTGCCCAGCATGTTCAAAACTGTAGGTTTATTCCCCAGCACCATAAGAAAATCAAAGTGAGGCCAAAATACTCTCTCCTTGAGTTGGGGTGGGGCACCACACATTTCTTCTTTAAAATTCCCTACTGTTAGAAGATTGCAAATAGAAACATTTTTACTTTTTTTTGTTGGTGTTGCTGCTGCAGCCTTTTGTTTTGTTTTGTTTTATCACATACATGTTAAACAGAGGGCTCATTATTCGGCCTGGTTTTCTGAAGTCATCACTATAAAACTGACACCTTAACAAATATTCATGTATTGAAGTCTCAACATGTCTTTTAAGATAAAGCTCACACGACTGGCTGGTCTGAGACTAAATATTGATTTGCTCATTTTACTACTTACTAAAGGTCCTACTCATAACATATTCTTACATTTTTTTTCTGACTGAAAGATGGGAAATTTGCCATGTTAAAGTCCAGATAAGCTTCATTAGAAAAAAAATGGAACATTGTGTATTCAGAGATCAAAATTGCTTTCCTAACACAAAAGGAGACTTTAATTAGTGAGAGTTATCCCTGTGTCTTTTTCTTTCTCATTTTTAAACGTATAATTGACAGTGTAAAAAGAAGTGCAAGGAGTACTAAACATATGTGACTTCTTGTAAAAAGTGTTTGTCCTTTTCTTTCTTCAATCAGTCTTGCAGCATGATTTTTTCTTTTACTTTAGTGATTATAATATAATTACTTCATTTCCCTTTCCTTTCCTCCCTCTAAACCTTCCCATATGCCCCCCCCATGTTCTCTCTTTCAAATTTATGGCCTCTTTTTTTTTCATTAATTGTTATTAGAGGTATATATATGGATATACCTATCCATATATATATCCCTAAATATAACTTGCTCAGTCTGTAAAAGATTACTTGTATGTATGTTTTCAGGGCTGATCATTTGGTGTTAGATAACCCTTCCCTGGAGAAGAGTATTTTTCCCACTCAGCATTTCTTAGTTGCCTGTAGTACTTCATGTAGTGTTGAGACCTCATGCTCAGCCCCCTGCCCCACTTCCTGTCCACTTTGGCATGTCTATTGGTAGTGTCCTTATTCAGCTCATGTTGGTGAGAAGTTGTGAGTGTAGCTTGTTGGTGAGAATTTGTGGGTGTAGCTTCTGATATTACTAGGAAACACAATCTTACAACAAATTCCCCATTTCTATTAATCTTAACTATTTTTCCACTTCCTCTTCCATAATGTTCCCTAAACTTTCGGTCGAGGAGTGTTTTGTAAATGTATCCATTGAGACTGGGTTCCCCAGTTCTGCATTTTGATTGGTTGTGGTTTTCTGTAATGGTCTCCTTCTCTGGCAAACACAAGTTTCCTTGATGAGGCATGAGGATTAAATCATTGTAAACTGCTGTTACCCATTCTCTTGACTTTAAAATGTTACTACTACAAAACATATGATGTTCAGGCTCTTATACAGATCAATAAAGCTGTTAGTTATTCACCATGTAGTGTTCTGAGAACAGATACAAAAAAAGTAGGGATTATATAGTTTTCTGAGTAGAATATCTGATTCTAAATTATTTACCTTTCTAGGCTTTACTTTTAATCTGTGGAAGAAAATATAAATTAAAATATTTATTTTTTAATGTTTAATGTTCAGCTTAGTTGCATAGTAGTGTGTAACCATAGTATTTCTAAACATGATATTTGACAATTTCTGACCAAAAAACACAGCAAATATGCTGTTATATGAAACTGACAATACTTTTCTCATATATCCCTTTTTTGAAATTTATTTAATTTTTTAGTTTCAACTACCAGTTGCATGGTATTGATGTTCAACTCTGCATCTGTAACCTCCATGCCTAGTCTAAGCACTAGCTCCATATTCCTGCATGTCCCATAGATACCTAAATCCATGTCTGGTACCTAAAGCCTCATCCAAAAGTAGCTGCTTATTATTTCTTCCTAAAGCTTATCCCCATTTCTACTTATACTCAATTGAATGCCATCACTAATGGTATAGTTAGTCATCCCTAACAATGCCCAACTGTAGTTGGTACTAACTTTTATAAAATGTTTCTTCTAAATATCTCATTCCTTAGAAGCATCCTAGGCCTAGACCCTTTTTGTTTTATTTTTTCATGTTTTTAATTATTAATGTTGTTCTATTCTAAGTCACCTTCCTGACTATCTCTTGCCATTGTCCAATATAAGTCATCCAGTACTCTGAGAAATTCAGTAGCCTGTGCAACACTTTTCGCTTTTGTTAATTGCTAATAACTGACTGCCCACCGAGTATAGCAGATTCCAAAGACTTTCTTTGGATATTTAGAGCCCTTCAGGGATTCCCTTTATCTCCAGAGCATCAGCTACTACAATCCTTTATTTCCCCCAGAGTAACCATAGTTCATTCTTTGCATGAGTCCCTCTGCCTGGCTGGTATACTCTCAGCTCTCCCATATAAGGATGATGATCCACGATTCCTTTCAGATCTTTCTTAAGTCATGGCCATCTTCGTGCAGTCCTTCTGAATCTCTATTCCATAGTCTTTCCCACTGTGTTTTCTGGACCCTTGCCGAATAACATCATGCACTTTTTATGTTTAAGCATTTCCCTTGCCTTTGAGACTCATTTACAGGCATGTGATTTTAACCTGTTTGTGTTACATGGCATGACTACAATGCCTAGATATGTGACTCTCCTTAATAAATTGTTTAATAACTAAATAATTGAATTAGTGAATCTGTAAGCTTCCTTTGTTTTATAAATCCTTAGTCACTTACTGTGTTCTTCCTTTACTTACATGGTGTATGTCTCTTTTCACTACCTCCCTTCTTCTTAATTGCTATTTGATGACTCAAAAAGTGTTTGTGAAAAAATAGTGAGAGACTATGGGCTATTTCCTGACAATCTCTCTTGCTATTGTAAAGAAACAGACTGGAGACAGATATAAGAATATAGATAGCTCTATTGAATTAGCCACAGTTGATTTTCATTAATAGTATGTCTTCTCTTGGAAAACATTTTCAAAATTAGGAATAGCATGTGATATGCAGGATTTAATTGGAAAAAAAAAAGACAGGAAAAGGTATCTGGAACATATGTGCATTGTAACTTAAATCCTGACATGTGGTGGAAGGTGGAGCAGCTACTGTGGGTTCTCAAGCAGAATCTGATTTCCACTCTGCCAAGTGGTCTGCAGAGACCTTTCAGTTTATAAACAGTGGAGATGACAGTTCTACTTTCATGACAGGCTGTGAGTCCTTGTTTGCTTGCTATCTCTTCCCCTCTGTTCTATGCATTCTCATCCTTTGCCATGGGAACTCCCACATGACCGTAGGACGTAGCCCTGTCCAGGAACGATGAACTCTCTTGTGGCTTTCTTGGAGCCAGAGGTTAGTAGGGTAGCCACTGTCTAAGCTGGGGATTGGAGGACCACTGCAGGAGAAGCAAGGTGGTTTGTATAGAGGGAAGAGATGGGCTGCTCCAGGAGGTAGGCTGTTCTAGGAGATGAGCTGCTCCAGGAGGTGGACTGCTCCAGGAGGTGGGCTGCTCTAGGAGGTGGACTGCTCCAGGAGGTGGGCTGCTCCAGGAGGTGGACTG
>CABHPQ010192373.1:18628-35713 GCA_902168405.1 Peromyscus aztecus | reverse complement strand
TTTCAGAAAAAACATCCTCAGGAGCACTGTGGAGACCTCTTCGTTTTGCCTAATGTTACCTGTTCCTTCATCCCTGTTGTCAGAGCTGTATACCTAGGATTGTGGTATTTTTGTCACATAGCCAGTGCTAATAACTAGAATAGTTCCCGAACTACAGCAACAGCCTTGAAATAGTGGCTGCAATTATAATTTTGTATCAATATTATTGGACATAACACACATGTATAAGGTTGTACATAATTCACTTGAGTTAGTACTGGTAAGTACAAAGCACTAAGTATAGTGTGTGATATTACATTTTCAGTGTTTCAAAGGAAACCATGAAAAACAGAGCTTGGAGAAATGAAAGGCTCAAGTACATATTCTTCATTCTGTCCCATCGCTCACATCCTTTGGGTTATTGCACTTTTATCTCGATCATCTGTGTGGCTTCTGCTGCCTCCATTTTATGTTCGTGACCCTGCTCTTGCTCCTTTTAAGCTAACAGTACTGTGTCTGGTTATGTGACTCCCTTCATTTGGATAGTTGTTCCCAACATTACTGTATACAGTTGTCTGGCTATTCCTTAGACAGATCTGTACACATTCCAGGCCATGCTAATTTGGGTCTGATGATCAGGTCCAGGAACCTGTATTTTAGTGGCACCCTGGCTTGCAAAATATAGTTCAAAGGTCTCACTGTGTCTTGTAAGCTCTTAGTGAGCTGTGACCTCGGCTCATCCTCTTGATCACCTGTGGGTTCCTTAGCGTCCACCCTCCCCCCTGCCCCCGATTGTCATTGCCACTGTCCTTTTCTACATTTTTCTTTCTTTCCACCATGAGTGTTTTTGTCATGTTCAAGTTAGCTCTTCCATGAGGAGCTCCCTGGTCACCTGAGATAGAATTGGTAATTTCTCGGCCATGCCCCTTTAGTTTCATCCTGACTCTTCAGTAGTGTAACATTATCATATTAGCAATATTCTTTATGTTGTTGACTGTAATATAGAAAGATTTATATCATCCTTTAAATGTCATTCAATTCAGAGAAGTTTATATAAAGGAGCAGTGATAACATCTGCGTGAATAATTCCATGAGTAATTTTTGGATGGTGAACCACTTGAGATCTTTTGTGAATGTGGTCCTAGTGTAAACAAATGCAAAGGTCCAATATTTGTAACTTTCTGGAAAGGAGAGGTGATTTGGTGTTAAGTTACAGGCTGGTGACTAGAGGTGAAATGAAATCTACAAGCAACAGTAGATTCTGGAGGGTGTGTTTTGCTTTACAGAGAAGTCTGATTTTCTTCTCAAGTTATAACATGCTATTGATAATCTCTGAAGCTGGAAACATAGTCAGGAAGGATGGAAATGGAGACAGAAGAGAGACCAGTTAAAGGAATTGATTGTAACAATTACAGGAAGAGTTGATGAGCAATTTGAATAATTTTGTAAGGTTTTTATGATGTTCTTTGTTCATTCTGCTAGACTCTGATTGCACAGAATGAATAAGGCATAGTTTGTTCATGTTTTTGAAATTACCCTGCAGAATAAGGAAGTTATAAGTAACTAAAACAATAACCATATAAGTATTTCTGAAATATCTAAATATCTGACACATGTGAGATGGGGAACTAAATGTATTGTTGGTTAACTTTTTCCTGGGAGAATTAGAGATACAATTGTTGAGTAAGACATATATATTCAAGGCATTCACTGTACTGATTTGATGTGCATATATGTTGTGATTGAGAATTAGGGCCATGTAGAAGAGGACTCATGCAAAAGGAAAAATGAAAGAATTTGTATGTCAGGAGTCACAGATATGGTTCAAGAGCCTGTTTGTTTGTTAAAGCTGAAAGGGGGTTTTATAAATGGGCCTTCTATATTTTATTCTATAGATTTATTTTCTAGTTATGAAAAAATAGCACGTGTTATTATGTGTAATTTAAGAAATATATAAAATCTGTACAAAATGTTCTATGATTCCATCAAAAAATAATTGCTATTTACATTCTGGTATAACATGTATGGATTTTACAAGTACACATCCCTACACACAAGCATCACGTACATGAACTGTCCAGTATACATTCTTGTCTCCATAAGACAATGTCAGATACAGAAAAGAATGGAGGACCCGGCCTGAGGAGCCTCTACACTTTGAATAGATTTGGCTAAAATGCACAGAAAATAAAGGAGAGAAGTAGAAGGAACATGGTCAGGATCTCCTTACTCTTGTGTCTGAAACCGAAGACTTGACTATGTCTCTGGAGGGAATTTGGCAGGGGAAAGACTGAAGGTAAGTGCCGAAGGAAGGATTTCAGTGCTCAGTGCTCCAGAAGGACCACAGCTTCTTCAGGGGCAGCTACAGTTCATTTTCAGAGTCTGCTAATGTTACTGAAACCAATTTTAATGACGAAGGAGACTCCCACTTCAGTAATAAGAATTTATTAATGTATGCTTGGTTTTAAATTATTGGTATTTTAATGATTGTGTCAGTGTAAAGTCATTGTATAAGTTCATATGTTGCTGGTTGGCAAAGATATTTAATTTTCTAGAAGCCCTAAAAAGACAGCTTCATAAACATTTTTAAATTCAGCTATTTATTGCTCATTAATGAATGTTGAGATTAAATGCTTTGGATTGTAACTATTTTTAAAAAATATTTGTTACAGGGGAATTTACCTAAATATTCTCATAACTCCCTGATGGTTCAAGCAATAAAGACAAACCTAACAGATCCGGACATCCATGTGCTGTTCTTTGATGTGGAAGCTTTGATTATTCAACTCCTGACTGAAGAAGCCTCTAGGCCGAATACTGCACTTATTTCCCCAGAGAATTTGCAAAAAGCATCTGGCAGTTCAGACAAAGGGGGCTCTTTTCTAACTGGGAAACGAGCAGCAGTTCTTTTCCAGCAAGTGAAGGAGACTATCAAAGAGAACATAAAGGAACACCTCCTCGATGAGGAAGAGGAGGACGAGGAGACGATAAGACAGAGAAGAGAAGACAGTGACCCTGAGTACCGGGCCAGCAAGTCCAAGCCGCTGACCTTACTAGAGTACAATCTAACCATGGACACTGCAAAATTATTCATGTCCTGTCTTCACGCCTGGGGTCTGAATGAGGTTCTGGATGAAGTCTGTCTTGATCGTCTCGGAATGCTGAAACCGCACTGCACAGTGTCCTTCGGTCTCTTATCGAGAGGAGGTCATATGTCGTTGATGCTTCCTGGTTATAATCAGGCGGCTGGTAAACTCCTTCCTGGGAAAGCAGACAGAGGAAGGAAGCTGCCGACAGCTGAGGGAGTAGGAAAGGGGACCTACACAGTGTCTCGAGCCGTCACCACTCAACATCTGCTGTCCATCATATCTCTGGCAAACACTTTAATGAGTATGACCAATGCGACTTTCATTGGTGATCACATGAAGAAGGGCCCGACCAGGTGTGACTATGTAGTTTGATATTATACTTTATTTTCAAAAGGGATAAATGACCGTACTCTATTTTTGTTATTGTTTATTGCTCTTTTTTTTGGCTCTGTTCACACTTCCACTTTAGTGTCACATTAGTGATTCCCATTTAAACTATAAAACAGAGGCATTTCTAAAATGCCTAGTTTAAAACACAATACAATTATAGCAATATTATATGTGTAGTCATACTTAGTTGCTATTTTAAATGCTTTACAATATAGGAGTTGGTCACAGAGGATAGCTCTTGAATAAATTAAATCTTTAAAAATTTTTTTATTAAAGATGATTTATTTTTTTCTGAGATAACCCTGACTAGTCTGTAACTCAGCATAGACAAAGGCCAGCCTTGAACTCACAGAGGCTGGCCTAACTCTGTCTCCTGAGTAATGAGTTTAAAGGTGTGGGCCACCACAAATAGCATTATTTTTTTAAATTATGTGCTTATATGTGGGTCTGTGCATGTGTGAATGTAGATGCCCGTGGAGTCCAGAAGAGGATGTTACATTCCCTGGGGCTGGAGTTACAGGTGGTTAAGAGCTGCCCAATGGGGTGCTGGGAACCACTCCAGTCCTCTGCAAGAACAGTATGTGCTCTTAACTGCTGAGCCATCTCTTTGAGCTCCATAAATATAACCTTGAATTTATAGCTTGTGGAAGTTGGAATTGACATTCAGTTCAAATGTGTATCCATTCACAATGCTTTTCATTGTAACCTGTATGCAGTAACGATGTGTCCAGTGATTGGTTCTGGAATGTGGTAATAAGTCTAGTCCAAATTTTGCAATAGGGAAGAGAAAATAACTTTTAAAACAGACTACTTTAAAAACAGAAAATTTTGATGTTTTTAAATACTTAGCCTGAATGTGATTTCTCAAAGTTATGAAGACAACTTGTTATTATGCTTTATTAAAGTTGACCACATCAGTTTTTTAAACCTAAGAAATACTTAGATAGCATTCATTTTGTGCCATGTTTTCTTGTAATTACCCTACAAAAATTCGATGTCTTTAATCTTGTAAATACTTTTATATGGGATTATTTTGATCCAGAATTCAAAAGAGATACCTTACCTCTAGACTCCAAGATTTCTTTATGTTTTATTGCCATATATGTGGTTAAATACTTTTCAAAGCAGTGTATTATTCCATGAATTCCTAGGTGCTAGTGCTAATGGGGTAGGATGAAATTCCAGGATGTTAATAGTAAAGAAGAGAAGGTGAAGAATGGTTTTTGCCTGTGAATAGTAGTTCATTGGAGTGTTCAAAAATACGTTTTAAGACTAACAGAAAGTAAAAATGTATTACAAAAAATTGTATTTTCTACTTCATAATCATGTAGCTATTTTGCCAGTATTTGAAATGGACAGCATAAATAGTACAAAACTTAGAAAATGACCATCTTTTTTAAATCGTAAGTTGAAAATGTTCTTTGTGTGTTTCTTTTCGATCTAGAGAATGACATTTTGAATAGCTCTGGAAATAGGAAAATGTTCAATGTTTCTCTTTCTTCTTTTAAAGGCCACCTAGACCAGGCACCCCAGACCTTTCTAAGGCAAGGGGTTCCCCTCCAACTTCCAGTAATATTGTGCAAGGACAGATTAAACAAGGTAAAATTAAATCTTACTAAGTAATTGGCGTGACATTTCAGCTGTAGAAACTGAGAAGGCCTTGCTAATGTATAATCATAATATTTTGTTTGTCTCAGGTTGTTAAAAGAGAGAAAAGTTGTTATATTCCAGATGTAAATATGGATAATTAAGATGTCAGTTACAAATAAATCAGATTTATTTGGAAATTGATAACTGAGCATATTTCAGATAATTTTATTATATGGTCTTTGGCCTAATTTGTATGTATTAGGGCCACCTTAACTTGACAACAGTAGTTTACTGTGTGTATCTTAAGTTTAAAAGTTATACCTTTTTTTAAAAACTCTCCTTGGGAATGATTGAAATCACAGATTTATACTACAACTAGTCTTCTACTGTCTGCTAGTGATGCCTTGCATTTGCTATTCACAAGCCGAGATGCCTATTAAACTGTTCTTTATTTTTAAATAATATACCATAACTTTCATTTTTTTTTGTTTTTTCATTAGGGAGTAGGAGAGGGGAAGGCTGAATTTCTCCTTCTCTTGAAATTCTAAACATTTCTGTGAATTAATATGCTCAGTTGTTCCAGAATGTATCTTTTATAGCCGTTTAAAGATTAGGATGAAGAATAGGTTGTATGTAAAACAAATGAATTCTCTATTTAGACTTGACTTTTAGTTGCAAGATAGCTCATCATCATGTGCAAATACTCCAGAATTAGAAAAAGCAACAGCCCTTACAATAAAGTACTTCCGGAATTTCAAATAAAGGGGACCCAATTAACACCACCAAACTTTTCTGGTGACCTCCTCTTCCTCCCCCCTTTTTAATTTTTAAATTTTTTCACTGTCACACCATCTGTATTGAAATTCAACCATGTTTATGATTTATTTTGTACTTCTTGATATTTACTTGAGTTTAGTTCACTGTATAGTATATATATATACTTTTGTGTTTGGCCACTACTGTCAAATTTATCAATTTTATTGCATTAGAGCTATAGTTTGTTATTTTCATTGCTGTGTATTATTCTGTTGAATGAATATACCACAATTTATACATATTTTCTCTATTTAGATTTTCTTCCAAGATGTCCTTTATTGCATTAAGGAGATACTCTATGTTCCTAATTTGTTGAGATTTTAACTTTACTGTTAGTAGGTTAAATTTAGTCAGATTTTCTTTCTGCATCTGTTGAAGTAATTATATGATTTTCCTCTTATATTTTCTTCATAAGATAAAGAATATTGACTTTTTTGTTTGAAGAACACTTGGCATATAAATCACAATTCATCCTGATGACTTATCCATTTTATAGATTATTAAATATAACTAGTAAAATTTTGTTGAAGACGTGTGGTGTTCATAGGGATTTTAGGGTGGGGTTTCCTTTCTGGTAATGGCTTTCTGTAGCTGGTGACAGGGTAGTGGCCTCATAGAGTCAGAGAAAGGTGACTTTTCTGGAATGTTTATATAGATGAATATTAGTTACTCTTTATTTGGGTACAGGGTAGTGGCTTTACAGAGTCAGAGAAAGGTGATCCTTTTCTTTGGACTTTTCTGGAATGGTTTGTATCGATGAATATTAGTTACTCTTTATTTGGGTTGTCTGATTCATTAAGTGAATGCTTGTAGGCGTCAAGTTTTCCTTATAAGATTTTTAACTATGTATTTTAATTTTTTGCATATATTTCAGACATTCAGACATTTTTTTTAGTGAACTTTCTGTTAAATTTATCAGGCAAAAGGTTCTAGAAATTCTTTCTTTCCACCCCCCCCCCCATGCCCCGGAGCTGAGGACCAAACCCAGGGCCTTGCACTTGCTAGGCAAGCACTCTACCACTGAGCTAAATCCCCAACCGAGGTTCTAGAAATTCTTAAAATCCCCTTTTTCATTTCTGTTATTCATCTTCTGTTTTTTTTTTTTTTTTTTAAATCCAGATTTTCTAGTAGAAAACAATTTTTAGGAACTTCCCTAAGACCCAGCTATGCTTAATTGACTTCTATGGTTTTTCTGCTTTCATGTTCTTTGATTTATAATTACTGTCATCTCGTTTCTGTTTTAAATTCACTCTTCTGCTTGTAGTTTAAGGGGACTCCGAAGTTAATGACATATGACTGTTGTCCCAGATTCCCTCATATTCAGTGCTGAGATTCCTTTCTGAATATTGCTTGGTGGCAACTCCCACATTTTCTGTACTTTTATTTGTTTTTATTTATCAATAGGCAATTTAGTGATAAAATACTTAATTTTTCCAATATTTCTAAGATTTTTCCAAAGATCAGTTTGGGTTCTTTTTGATAGTGAAATAATATTACTTCCATGATTGGAATCCTTTGGAATTTTTCCATTTTACTGTATTTACTTATTTAAAAATAATTGTGCATACTTACCTGGCAGGGGAGATACCATGATTGAGCAGGTGGTTTTCCCAGGGCTCACCATTGCACTTGGGGTGTGTTGACCCCTGTGATTTCCCCAAATGCAGGAAACTTGACTGCATAATTTGTGGTAGTGGGGACTGCATTTGCACTCTCCCCTGACTAAGTAGCCACCCTCGATCGTGTTTCTCGGACCTTTCTTTTCTGTAAGTGCTTTTACGAAACCCTTTTCTAGCCACCAGACAACTGGAACAGGTGAAATCAAGATGTGAAACCCAGGAGTTCTTAAGCATTTGTATTTACCTCTTGGCCATTTTGCCAAGAAATTTAAGAAATAGTTTTCAGGAAATTAGGTTCTAGGTTAATACAAAAAACAAAAGAAAAACAAAACAAAAATAATTGTGCATATTAGTGGCATAGGTGTTTAAATATATTTGTATATTTTGGAATTGCTAAATCAAGCTAATTATTATTTGTATTATATTACTAGTATACACAAATACAGATGTGATGTGTGCACATGCATGTTCTATCTTGGTGAACATATTCTGTATGTTAAGAAGTATGTAGTCTGGTATTAGGTAGCATACTTTATAATGTCAGGTCAAGTTGTTCTGTGATATTCAAACATAATGTACAGTTGATCATTTTCTGCCTACTTGTCTCTACTAACTATCTAAGATGATTGAAACCTGAAGCCATAATTATTCATTTGCTTATGTTTCCTTACACTTCTGTAAGATTTTTTCCATAATAGACACATAAATTTTTGGAACATTCATTCTTATTATTTGGCTTATTTATTATTATAAATGATCATCTTTATGCTTCCTGATATCCTTTTTTTTTCTAAAATACACTCTATTCATAATATTTAGCATCTTTAGTTACTATTTTAATCATACAACTTTCCCATCTTCTTGCCTTTTGCCTGTTTGGAGCTTTGTATTTAAGGTATGTTTCTTATGTTGGCATCTTGCTCTTTTATCCAGTGTGACTTAATTTGGTTTGATTGTTTTGTTTTTGAGACAGGGTCTCTTTGTAGCCCTGCCTGTCCTGGAACTTAATCTGTAGACCAGGCTGGCCTTCAGTTTGCAGAGACTGGTCTGCTTCTGCCTCCCCAGTGCTGGGATAGAAGGTGTGTGCCGCCACATCTGGTTGTGATTTGCTTTTCATCGTCTTAAGGTGTTTCCATTTAATGTTATTGTTAATCTAGTTAGATTGAGTCTTTTGTTTGCTGGGTTTCCATTGCCCTACTTCCCTTTGTGCATTTCTTTCCTTTGCTATCGTTTGGATTACCATGTATCTTTGAATCTGTTTCTTATTTCATAATTTTTAGTGGATTTTGGAATTATTTTACATAGTGCTTCAAATATTTTTTCTCAGTGGTCTCATTATATGTAAGTTTATGCTTAAAATGGTCTCATTTATCAATGATGCCTGAAATTTTTAAAATTTTATTTATTTAAATATTTATTTGTGTGTCTGTATGTGTCCACATTTGCCATGGGGTAGATGTGGAAGTCAGAGGACAAACTACTAGAAATCTCAGGTATTTAGCTTGCTGCACCTGCCTATAACCAATGAACTCTCTCACCAGACTACTTTTGTGCCACCCACTCCCAGATTTGATTTGGTTTCTACTATAGTAGCTTCAGCTTAATTAGTCTTTTTTCATCAGGTTCTGAACTTTCTTTAATCCTATCTTAATGTATTTTTGGCCTGGGTGATGATTTTTGTATCTTTCCTAACTATCTCACTTTGAATGTGTAGGATTATCTAATTATTGTCATATATTTGCTTGTTCTGAGTTTGTTTTTAATTATTCTTAATAAGACTGTACTTTTCTGCCTCTGTGAATGTTCATGCTTGATTAACATGGCAGATACTTAAAATTTTGTCAGACAAAATACTGGGTATTTTGCATCCTTACAAACCTTCTTGAGCTTTCTTTTAAGATGGAATTCTGTGAAAGCAGTTTGAACAGGTAGATTTTTGAGCAGTGCTCTAAATAAGGTAAATTATTCCCTATTACTGACGCAAGATCTTCCTTAGAACTCTATTAAATGCTCCATGACTCTGAGGATTCCCAATAGGCTGGTGGAGAAAGGCACCACCACCTTGTTTCTAGGCTTTATGATGGTTCATTCTCCCTTCCTCGCTGGTTTCTTGAAGTGTTCTGACTGGTACTCTGCTGGAACCTGAGGAGAACCTTCTGCACAACTTCAGCCCTTGTGAAATATTGTGTACCCCAATATATTGTGTACCATAATAAACTTATCAGGGGGATCAGAGGACAGAGCCAACTACTAGATTAGACATAGAGGCCAGACAGTGGTGGCACACACCTTAATCCTATCACTTGGGAGGCAGAGATCTGTCTGGATCTCTGTGAGTTCAAGGCCACACTGGAAACAGAGTCAGGCAGTGGTGGCACATGCCTTTAATCCCAGCACTTGAGATCTCATGCCTTTTCTTGGAAAACACGTACACCTTTAATCCCAGGAAGTGACATGGCTGGGTGGAGAATGCCCCTCAGGGGTGCGGACTCAGAGGCTTTCAGTCTGAGGATTCGTGGGAACAGGATTGGTTGAGGAGTTGGGAGAGGTGAGGTTGGCTGTGGCTTGTTCTGTTTCTCTGAAACAGTTTCTCTGTTTCAGCTTTCACCCAATATCTGGCTCCGGACTTTTTTTTTTTAATTAATAAGACCACTTAGCAATTTGCATTACAAGTCCTGGTATCTCTTTTCTCTCTTCTTCAACCTTTAAGTTCTGTCCTTTCCCCCCAAGACTCCAGTTTTGTGTTCCCTACTCATGGAGTTTAGATTCTCTGTGTCTTGACTTAGGAGTCTGTCAAGTTGATAAAACAGGCCAATTATAGGGTTCACTTTGTCTTATATGTATGAAAGAAAAATTTTAAGTAAAAATAAATGAAGATTAAAAAAAAAACATGTTAATTCCAAACACAAAATTTTAAGGGATTCTCAGATCCATCCATTACTCCACTTATGCCTAGATTTCTGCTACAGATCCTGGAAAGACAGTGATAAACTATTATTTGATTCATATAAATGTTTCCTAAGATTTGGACCAATAGGTGAAGAGCCTTTGTCATTCAAAATGTTAATCTCTGTCACATACATGTTACTCATATCACAATAGGAGTAAAGGATAGATGGAGTTTAGGATAAGCCTCGGATGAAAACTAAACAAGATCTATTCAGACAGAAAGCATAGACATTATAATGTTGAAAACACATGTTTATGCTATTTAAAGAAAAGCTGGAGCACATATTTACGGGCTCATTTTATACAAGTTTGTTATAATGATCAAATTTTCCATGGGACGGTAAGCCATTGATGAGGCTATGAGCTACACTAATTCTTTCTTAAAGGACCCTCCTCGGCAAAATAACAGAACGGAAGTCTCTTTCCATGTGTAAGAAACAATAAATCATAGGTGGCAGTGCAACTTTTCTGCTTTAAGAAAACGAGCAAATATGACTTTTCATCCTCTCATTCTAGTGTACCTATAGAATTAGGGTGAAATCAAACAATTAACACAGATTTTTCAGAGAATGTGAGAAGAGACTTGTAGTGAGGGAGGATTAGCCGGGCGGGAGTGCAGCCAGATGCATTGTATACATAATCAGTTTCCATTAAGCACATTTAATACTACTGTTTCCTCTAAGCACGTGTAGTACTACTGTTTCTACTGTTGGGGTCCCCTAGAGCAGGCTGCTCAGCATTTTTGGGGGATCCCCCTTTCTGCCAGGGCTTATAAGCTTTTTGCATGGTGAGGTAAATGTTATCTAGGTCATTTTAACTGAATTTTGTAATAAACTAGTGAAGAGAAATTTTAAATTTTAAAATTATTCAGTGGAGGATATTAACTAGTTGGTATTCTTTTAAAGATTATAGTGGAAATTTTAGATATTATGACATGTAATTAAATAATAAATATAACACAAAATAGTCATAGGTTTATAATAAACAAAACCCAGATAAAAAAGCATTGCAGTTTTTCACATAAAAGTTCCATGGGTGGGATAAGTATGGAGCTGGTTTCCATTCTCCTACTGTTCACCGACTTCTTTTGGTTTTCCTGGTCACCGCCCACGTGCCTGAGTGACATTCGTGTGTAAATTATAAAAAGTTGTTGTTTTCCTGCAGCTGTCCCGTCATAACAAAAGAGCTTCACTGCGTGAAAAGCAAACATATCATCCGGCAGACAATGGCTGCTCTGCTCAGAGCCCAAACCCATTGCTGCTCAGCTACAAAAGAAAGGAGAGGGATTAATTTGAAGATGCTTGTGCATGACATATGGTAATTTTTTCATAGGAAGGAAGTGTCAAATGATGACCTCTAAATCTTAACATTGACCTCTAGTTGTAGAATGTGTGTGCCATAAGGTCCTTTGGCTTTTTCATATGATAATTTAAGCTGCAACATTTTCCTAGGAGTACAACTTTCTTGGGTTGGGGGAGGGGGATTGGTTCATTCATTGTATAAGAATTATGAAGTTCATAATTTTAGTTTTAGTGCATATATTTTTAAAGGGAATGAAACTGTATCAAAATTCTTCCAAGAAGAGTTCAACGTAACATACTGTGTATGTTCTCTACAAGTTGGTATATTTGAAATTGAGTTCTTCGGTAAATGTAGAGAATCAAAATGCCATTGGGTATTCTTTTGTGGTATTTCAAAATAGTTTATACATAATATTATAAAATAAACTGTTAAAAATACCATCAACAATATGAAGGCCTCATAAAAGTTTTCTCTGATAATTCTTAATGTAGTTTTTCTTGTTTTGTGGTTATGTTTTTATAAGATTTGTTTTATTGTGGATTTATAATATGAAAAAGATCTTGGCTTTAAGAGGAAGTTGAACTACATACATTGAGATCACTATTCAATGATGCACCATCTCTGTGGTACTTTCTAATGAGCATTCCCTTCCAATTAAAACATCATTTTTTAGTTGTATGTTCACTATATTTTGCTAATTTGTTTTCATTCTTCACTAATCCTGAGCTTTTTTTCAGAAACTGCTGTACCTCAATTCTTTCCTCTTTATTTCTCCTGTTTTTCTCTGCAAGCCGCTGCACCTGTCGTTTCTGCTCGGTCTGATGCTGATCACTCTGGCTCTGACTCTGCTTCTACCACTTTACATACCTGTTTTTTAGTAAATGAAGGTATTCTCTCTCACTTTGTATCAACTTCCTTTCTGTCTCTGCTTTGGCCTGATAAACTTACTCTTTTTTTTTTAATCTGATTTATACCTCCATCTGCTTTATTTTGTATGAGTCCTGAGGTTCCCATTTTGTAACTTTATTTGCTAAACTCAATGCCAGATGGCAAATGTAAAAATGTGATGTTCCTCCTGCCCAGAGTAAACCATGTATGCAATCACCTACACAGTCACAGGAGAGCAGGGATGCTAAGCTTGGTTGTGAAGTCTTGGTGAAAAGGTGGACTGTTTGTCATAGTGGTTTTTGCCATTTGATTTGTGGCATTGATAACTTATTTTATATGTACAGTTAGTATATGAGAGACACAATGTGCTATCTTTATGCAACCATATGCTCTAGTAAAAGATGAGTAAGTCTGTTAATTTACATTCTCTCTGAAAGTCTTCAGATTGATTACATAAGCCAGTAAGAATTCTCCTATTCTTGTACTGTTTCTGCTTCAGGCAGAGGCACAGAAATCTGTAATTTAAGACTTTGGGTTCAGTTGGGTCAGCAGATCCTTCTTGTTGTGTAGTCACACAGATGGAAAATAATCTTGGAGCTCTGAAATTGCTAATGGGATATGCAAACATTTGCTGTTCCGTCCCCTTTTAGCATTATTTAAACCCGGAATGTAATGGGCTCGTGAGTTCTATATTTTATCCACTCTCTTCAGTATGATCTTGACCTTTTAGTTTGTGTAAAATAAAAAGGAGGAACTTTACAAAAATTTAAGGTATCACTGAAAGTGATTCTGACTCTTCACCAAAGCTAATATTGCAAGGCCTTTCAACCGAAGGGGATGTTAGATTGCTTGAGAAGCACAGAGCCCTGTTACAAGCAGTGCTCCCCAGGGAAGGAAGAATGGAATCCGAAATGGCAATATCACTGTTTGCCTGGTTTCCCTGTCAGAGGACTATGCTAAAGTTTGAATGTGAAGGCTGGATCTGAAGAATTAGAATAATATTTGTTGAGCCATTTTAAAAAATAGTCGTTAATTTAAAATATACTGTAAGGCGTTTATAAGAATCCTCATGTGTTAAAGCTGACTCATAAGTAGTTCATTAAGATGTATCTATGAAACATTAAAAAATACTAAGAAATTATTCATTAGTGATATACATGTATATACATATATATATACATCCATGTGCTATAAATTTCAATATGAAATGTATATCCATTACCTAAATTAATGCAATTATATATTTGTTATCAGTTGATAAGAATTTCTTTACTGAATGGATAAATCTTTAAGTAGGTGACTCATCTCTTTTTAACAATTTCAGAGATTACTTTATATCTTATTGTAGGGTTTCATTATTAATTTAGAAGAATACAGTTTTAATTTTTTCAAAGCACAGAATTGTTAAATTTTTGTGCTCACAGATAATATATTATAAATGATAGAGAATGATTTTTCACTCATTCTTGATTATTTGTCTTTAGATGTTATCCTTTGGAAAAAACGGCAAAATACTATGAGCTAATAATGACCTCATAGATAACTCACTATATATACAGTTTTGCACAGTTGTGAAATAACTCATAAAATCTGTATACTAGTACAGTGGTAGATAACATGTCTTTCTCAAATAATTAGATTTCATATCAAGAATCAGAAATTTGGAAAAATAACTTAATTTTCTTTAAGTTGGAATCAGTGATGTGTAAGACTATAAATTTTAGATCGTCAAGTTTTTAATTGTGTAGAATGTCTTCATTCACTTTTCCTTTAAAAACTGACATTTTGCTATTTTAGCTTCAGTGTGACGATTTCTGATTCATTTAGTAAGAGAGGGCTCAGTAACTATGTTTTTAAAGCCCCTGGCAGGGAAGGGAAGGCAACCCTGTCGGCTGGTCTGTTGGCAGCACCCAGGGCCATGCCTTCAGTGACTGGACCTATGATGGATACCTGTGTGAATGCCCTTGTACATGGCATCAAGGTCACATGTATAGATAGCTCTCACATGTGTATACTTCTATCCTTTCCCATCTTCTAACATGTTCATTTTAGAAAATCTTTCTAGAAATATGTTTTCTTTGAAAATTTGGCAAAACTTTGTATGAAAAATTGTTTTTATTGGTTTTAAAATCTTCACAGTTCTTATAGGTCACCAAATGCATGATTGAGGGATGAAATACATTTCATGATGTTTTGATACATAATAATCATATTAAAGTAAAATGATTTATAACATAACTTCATACATATACATAAATAAAAACTTTATATTTCCTGGAGAATACCACGATGTCTAAAGTCATCTGTATGTCACCTTTTGATAGGATGGAGCCAGTTAGCTGCCATGCACTGTGTTATGCTACCTGACCTGCTGGGCCTGGATAAATTTAGGCCTCCTCTTCTGGAGATGCTGGCTCGAAGGTGGCAAGATCGATGCTTGGAGGTAATGCTGAGGTCATAAGGAAGATAAAAATACTTCAGTAAACATACATAATGTTTATCTCATTTGTCCTTATCACTTACTCATTCCATTATGGAAAATATGGATTCAAAATTTTCATGTTTTTTCTCCTTTGTTTCTGTGGTAAACAGTAAATGTTCTAGCTTGTTTATTTATTTACTTTTAAAAAATTCATTGAGTATTTCAATAAAAGTTCCACATACTTTGTAGAGTTATTTCTTAAGTATAGGTTTCTGTAGAGATAATGCACCCATATGACAAAGACATAAAACCACCTCCACCAGGATTGCATATTCAGTAATCCCTTCCATCAAATTCCAAGTGAGTAGTCAGAGACCAATGGAAGGTCCTGTGTTGTAGTAAAACAAGACAGTCTGTGGAATTAAAAAAGAACTGGATTATGTGTTGGTGACAGCAGTTACTAACTTTGTGACCCTGGATACTTTGCTTATTCTATGTGGAGACCATTTATAAAGTAGAGACAATAATGTAATTCTCATGAGAACACACATGTTACTAAGCAGTTTTGCTGTGTGAACATCATAGATTGTATGTATGCATAGTCAATGGCCATGATGTCACTGAGAAGTAACTTGAAAGGACCTCTGTATATCTGGCCTGTTGTTGACTGAAGCATCGTAATACTTTAAGATATTTGCCTGTTCTGGTCTCTGTTGACTCGACTCCCAACAGAACTGAAGTATACTCAAGTTTTCATTGAATAACCTTTTAATTCACTTTAAAAGACAGTATACTTTAAAGAATGTTTTACTCAAACTCTTCTCTAGATGAAGCTGAGTTATCCCTTAAGTTATAAATAGTTAATAAATTGAATAAATTGATTGGTACTTTGCTTAAAAATAGAGTAGCTTCTTTGGGTTTAGGCCTGTGGTATTTCTGCTAAACAAAACTGAAATTAAACTGCAAAATAAAAAAATTGCATAGCCAATTGAAAGAAAAATTGATATGATTTTGAAAAATGACTCCCTCTATAGAAATGAAAGAGGTTACACAGGAATCTATTTACCCATTTTGTTTGTGTCTAGGTATATGTGAATTGTGTGGATTTATACCTATTGGATTGTATAAAAGATCAATGCTTGAGGCAATGTTGATGTGATAAAGTAGATAGCAAATATTAAAAAGGCTTGGTGAAATGTAAATTTCAAATCAAGAAATAATTTTTTGGAGACCTCTGTCATCACTCTGGCCTGTTGACTCACACATTATTATTCAGTGAATGGCTTTAACGTGTTCGCCCGCCCTTACTTTAGCTCCAAGCAAAATTGTAGTATGTAAAGAATTTACTAGATAAGGTTAAGTTTCTTTTGGGTATTAGGGAAAACAATTTACTACTCCTAACATTGATTTTTTTAAAAAACAATAATAGTTACATGGAGATTTAATAATTGAAGATGCTGTATTTGGGTAGAAGAATCCTTTAGAATATCAAGTTTTAACCATAAAGCTGATTAAATATCTCTCCATTAGTTTAAAAAATATTTTTGAATGAAAGCATCTTGAATCATGTGTAAGATGCTATCATTCTAGTTACTTACTTATTTGATTTATAGTTTTTCTCATGTAAATAAATATGCTTTCTGTGTTTCCTAATTTTATATCACCATGGGTTGTCTGGTTTGTGGACATCACTTCACTGACTGACACGCTTTCTTTTTCTTCTCATTTGTTCCTGTGATTCTGTTAGGTGAGAGAGGCTGCCCAGGCCCTGCTTCTGGCCGAGCTGAGAAGAATTGAGCAGGCAGGACGAAAAGAAACGATTGATACCTGGGCTCCTTATTTACCTCAATATATGGACCATGTCATATCACGTAAGTGTTGTTATGCTTTTCTGAAAACCTCTGGAGGATCTGGGGGAAAGAGTGCCAGGCCCAGAAGTGTTCATGCTTTGTGATGTGAGCAAAAGTGAGAAGAAGGATCCTTGAATCCTGGTCTGTCTTATTTGAATCTTGGTAGTTTAGAGTATGCCAGTTAAAAGGAA
>CABHPQ010192373.1:0-18528 GCA_902168405.1 Peromyscus aztecus | reverse complement strand
CTATTTAACCCTAGCTTTTCCTTCTGCCTCTGGTTTTGTTGGCCTGAGGTTTTCACTTGGTCCGCGTTGATCTTGTGTTATGAAGTGCAGAAACCTCTTTTAGGTTAACATTACATGAGTACTTGAAAAACAGAGATCTAGTGAAGTTACACCTGTGTACAATGGGAAAAGAGAGAATTAGCAAGAGTTGTGGCTGATGAGTCTTTCAAATAGCTCTGATTTGAACAAATTGGGAAAATTATTCGATTTTTTTGGGAACTTTGTTGAAATACAATTTTTGTACTAAGGCTGTTAGGTTAAGTGTACATTGGAAGACGGTTGTATTAGTTAGCATAATTTTTTCTCTCTGATAAAAATGTTTGTCCTCAGTTTATTAAAGTATTTGTTTTTCTAAAAAAGTGAATAATTAAAATTAAATTTTGATTTATGTTAGTTACAAGCTACTTTCAGTTTTTAACATAAAGTCTTGATTAAACTTTTTTTTCTTTCATTTTTCTTTATTAAGAAATTTTCTACTCACTCCACATACTATCCACAGATTTCTCCCCTCCTTCCTCCTCTCACCCCCCAGCCCTCTTTCCCAAGCCACCCCACATCCCCACAAATCGGGGTCTCCCAAGGGGAGTCAGCAGAGCCTAGTGGAAGCCCATGAACTGTGGACTGGTGGCTGTGGAGCCCCCATGGGACTGGACTAGGCCCTCTGGATACAGAAGATGGTTGTTTGGCTTGATTAAACTTTTAAAAAACGTTTTACTATGAAATATGGCCTGGATTTTAAACTCCACTGTCAGTCATTCGTGTAGAGAGTACTTACCCCCATCATTCCTATCCCACATGTTACTCTAGCCGTACATGCACTGTTCACAAGCAAAGCAAAAGGAAGATTCTTAAACACTGTTACCTGTGAGAGCTGACTTGGTTGCCAGATCAGCCTGTGCTGACCTGTGATGTTTAATTAGGCGTGTGACCTGGAGGATTTCCTAAAGCTTTATTAGCCTCAATCTTTGCAGTTAAAAATCCAGATGATAGGAGGTCTTTAGAGTTGTAATGGGTGTGGAGTGAGCTGACCCTTGTTAAGTGTACAAACTGGTACCTAGCTCACAGTAAGCACTATTGATTTGTTAAGTAAACAAATACTTGAGACAAGTGTGGTCACATATTCACATGACTAGCACATCAGGGGATAACAATTCTAATTCAACTTTTATCTACTTGAGTACTTAGATATTTCCTGAGTGAATTTGTTAAACATTTTAAACAAAAAGATATTAATTTAAAAACAATAACAAAAACAACAAAAACAAGCAAGCAGCACAAACAAACCCCCCAAATCTAGGGACTCTGCAGAGTTTCAGATTTTTTTATTTTTGCTTCCTCTCTGCTGTGCTGTGACCTGCTCAGCTCCACCATGCCCTCCTTGCCATGACTGACTGGCATCCTTGAAGCCATACACTAATAAACTTTCCTTCCCCAGAGAAAAAAATAACTTAGGACCTCTAACATATGTGGACTTTTTAAGGATAGTAGACTTAAAATTCTTTTTACAATTTTTAAATAAAAATTTTCAAGCTGGGGACTGTAGTTTAGTGGTAGAGTGCTCTCCTATTTCAGTCCCTAGCACTGCAAAATAGTATAAAAATACATAACAACAAAAAGTAAGACTAACAATTTAAAAGTAAGTTTCCAAAGTCTTCAAACATTTAAGAAAGAAAGAAAGAAAAACCCTCCACCTTTGGAATATGTGAATAAGTACTCCGAAACATGCTCTCTGTTCCTGATGTGAGCGTTGACTTTAGAAAGTCTATTCTGGTGGTTATCTGTGTCATAAACCTTGCTGAGTCAAACCTCCGCAAGGGTCTCGGGACATGGCTGGGTTGGTAAAGTGCTTTCCACGCAAGCATGAGGACCTGGTGTGCTGCTGTAATCATTGCCTTGGAAAAGCAGAGATAGGAGGAGCCTTTAGTCAGTGAGCTCCATGTTTAGTGAAAAAGCTTGTTTGAAAAAAAAATGTGAAGATCTATTAAGACACCTTATGTTGTCCTCTGCCCTCAGCATAGAGACACCCCATACGTATATAATTTAAATACGTTATAAATAAGTAAATATATATATAAATAATTTTTATTTGAATATATACACACACATAAGTAATTAAAAAAAACTTCACAGTTGAGGACAAACTATGAGTGAGGTACTCCAGAGTAGGTTGAAGGTGAAACTACACAATAGTAAGTCACTGCAGATTCTTCTTTTTTGTTGTTGTTGTTGTTTTGAGACAGGGTTTCTCTGTGTAGTTTTGGTGCCTGTCCTGGATCTCACTCTGTAGACTAGGCTGGCCTTGAACTCACAGAGATCCGCCTGGCTTTGCCTCCCAAGTGCTGGGATTAAAGGCATGCACCACCACCGCCTGGCAGTAGATTCTTTTAAGAAGAAAATTGCATTAAAAAAAATATAAAGACAATTAGAAACGTTTTCAAGACATCTTTATTTAGCGTGAAATCAGGCTGTCAAAAAAGAAAAGTGGAAACCAGACATAAATGTGAGCAGTTAGAATGAAGAAAGTTTCCAAGCCCTGATAAGTGATTGCATGTAAAGATCTAAGAACAACATCAACGATTAGTACACAGTTGGACTCTTGACAGTTTGGAAAAAGAGAGGCCATAATCAATTATATCTGATGCTATTTTATTTTGCTCCTAGAAAGAAGAGAATGGCTTAGCTACAGATTAAAAGCATATTATAGCCACTGGTTATTCCCCAAAGCAATGGTAGAAATGCATGTGTTGTGAGGTGTCTGTTAGTGGGTCCAGAGAGGATAATATAAACAGAGTGATAATGACCACCATTATGTGGGAACTTTCTCTGTATCAGACTTTTGCTAAGTATTTGCAAGGCCTCTGCTTCTTAATTTAAGCATTTTGATAACCTGGTAAAATAGATGCTGTTGCTGTCATACCCTGTATTTTGTTTTCTTTTACATGAGGTAATTAGGCTAAGGGGACTAGAAATTTTTCTGAAGGCCCTTCAGTCACTTAAGTGACTGCTAGACTCCAAAACTCATTTTTCTTACCCTCTGTTTATATTATCTGGCTTACTCCGGCATCTTTAGATTTTAACTGAGGGCAATGTGTAAGAATAAATAGACTAGACATTTGGCTTGCCCAGTACTACTATAAAATGGTATCTTTCCCAGTCATGTTATGTTTAACCGAAGCACAAAGTGAAGCAGAAAAATCACTGTTAGGAAAGGACTCTATGGTATTTCTTGTTATTGTTTAAAAATAAAGTAGTTTGCTCTTCATTAAATTTCGATTTTTCTCTTTTTGTAATTAAATCTTTTTTACTTAAGTATACTATTTTTGAGGTCTTCAAAAGTTATGTGAATGCTGGATTATCTAAAATTTAATTTTATTCCCTATTGTAATTGTGTGTGTGTGTGTGTGTGTGTGTGTGTGTGTGTAAGGATAAACAGCCGTACATTCTACTAAACATAAGTAAAACATCACACATTATCAACTTTTGATTCAATATGTTAATCAATTCTGGAACTGTAATGCTGAGTGTAGAATTAGTTTTACTTTCTTTTATTGACAGCTTTCTGTTTTAATAAAGGGGAAGTTAAAGGAATAGGGCTTCTGAACATATTAAAGGAGAAGAAAGCATTTCACAAATGAGGAATGACCACATAGGGCTGTTGAACAGATTTTCTGTCCTAGGGGATCAAAAGGTTATGGAGCCAGCTGGTGGACAGCCCACACCTGCTGTCCACCTGCTTGCAGTGAAGGCCCTTCCACCATCGCCGCCGGTGTTTGTGGAGATGACCATCACTGCAAGTTTTAAAGTATGGTTTTACAAACAGAACCTACTTCTGGCATGAGAATCACAGTCACTGAAATAGAGAACAGGTTAAAGAGCCTATCTGGAAAGCACACCGCTCACCAGCAATTGTCTTCTAATTTAACCAATCTATGTATTTAAAGACATGCAAGTGATACTGGAAGTGCCTAAGTTATGCCCGCTTTTTGCAGAAGAGTACTTTATTAATTATTTTCCTGAAATCCAGAAAATATCCTCCTTGGACTATGATGACCTTTTATCTTTGAGATGCAGGTTAAGTAGATAGCAGCTTCCTCTAAGTTCACTGTCAGGAAGGGATTGGGCTGAGAATAAAACCGTGCCAATTGGCCATGTTGATAATACCCTGTGCATTTTATGTACGTATGGTGTATAATAGCCCAGCAAAAAGTTGTTTATAGGTTTGTGTGACAAGAAAGGCAATGATGGGCCAAGGGCAGGTGCTTTTCTTGGGGCTCTTGAGAGCGTTAGTGGAAACCTTGTGCAGAGCGACCAGTCTGCATAAAGAAAGTAGTGAGCATGGGCAGCTCAGCCCTTTCTATCCCTGTACTTGTTCTGCTACATTTGCTTTCCTTATCCTGCTGCCTCAGCATTCATTTAAATGTACGCCTCCCAGGGATCCTCACAGTAGACGGGCAGTCACTGGGGAAGAAAACGCATCAGCAGCCTGCCTTAACTGATAGCCACAAATTTTCAGAGGACCCCAAAGGCCTCAATTATTGAGTGGCATGAAACTTGCTTCAGGTGATTGAGTTTTGTCTTGAACCACCAGTCAAGAGTCATTGTTTCACCGGGCGGTGGTGGTGCACGCCTTTAATCCCAGCACAGGGGAGGCAGAGGCAGGTGGATCTCTGTGAGTTCGAGGCCAGCCTGGGCTACAGAGTGAGTTCCAGGAAAGGCACAAAGCTACACAGAGAAACCCTGTCTTGAAAACCAAAAAAAAAAAAAAAAAGTCATTGTTTCATCCTTTGTAAATATCAAAAATATGTAAATTTTTGCTTCCAACCTTTTGGTGCGAAAGCTAATATTAGTTGCACTATGTTTACTATCCCAATGCTAAATACAGCATACATTCTTTAACACTGACTTATGGAAATAGTGTACACCCTTTCTGAGCCATCATTTGTGCGTGGGGTATCACTGTTATGTTCCAAAACATTTCTATAGAAGTCTAATAATTTTACTAAAAAAGGATTAATATTATTTTTTAAAACTTTTAAATTACAGTGTAGATAAAGATAAATGCTGCCTGAGATTTATTTTGAATTAAAGATGTTTTGCAGAACCTACTTTTATATATTTCTTACTTGTGATATTCTACATGTAGCATTTGATAATTGACTTTTTTATGAGGTCAAGCACCTGCTGGTTTATGAAATATGCCCACATTTGCCCTTCATTCCAGTCAGTGACTTCTCTGAAGTAAATGCTGATGGGTCCTGATTTCTTCTGGCCTGTAATACAGTTTGACCTCAAGGGGCATTAGGTCACAAGTGTAATTATTTCTCATACATTGTATTCTGCTTGCTCACAGTGCTCATCTCTTCCAGCTCCAGAAACATTAGACACATAAAATTCACTCTTATTATATAAATGAAAATTCTCTCCTAATGCATGTCTGCTGTGAGTTTATACACTTCTGGCGAGTGTAGTATTAATTTGTAAGGTTTTCTTCTCAGATATGGATAGAACAATGTGTAACACCTTGTGTTTAATACATATTGATATTATCAGAAAGCTTAATCCTTTGTTCTCTTCAAGTCCCTGCTTTTTAAGCTTCCTTTTATGTTAAATTGCCAGGATCAGGCACCTCTTTTACTCAACCTTGTAAACAATAGGATTTCTTTGTTTGACAAAAGACACACTTAATAAATGTTTTGGGTTTGACTTCCAAAAAAACCATACTGTAATACCTCCTTTTAACCTGGTAATTATAAAGTAGAAGTCACTCTGGCCACAAATGTGGATGGACCAACAATAGACATGAAGATAAGATGGTGATGTATGTGTCAGATGTATAGAAAGTGTAGCTGGTGAAATATTCCCGATGTTAGTGTATTCTCTAGAGGGCAGATAATGCCAGGATTTGTGGTGGGAAGACAGTGGGAGAGACTAGGAAGGGCTTGACACATATGATTTAATTGAATCTGGCCCCAGTTCTCAAAGGCCTTAAACTACACAGCCTTACTCCCCTTCCCTTTCTCCCTTTCTGTTTTCTCTCTTTTCTTTACATTTGTCTTGTATGTTTGGAACTTCCAGAGATAGGCATCTTAGGGGTATGATTTTTCTGGATACTGAGAATTTTTTAAATAACTAAATAGATGCTCAGGATATTTATACAAGTCTATTTTTGGTGGAAATATTTTTAAAAAACACCTACTCTATGCAGAGGCTGTCATTTCAGGCCATGCTGGGGAGTGGCTGCTGCTTGCTTGTCACAGACAACCTCTTGATAAAGACATCTTAGATTGGTGTGCCTCTTGCATTCAGATTATATTTCTTAGAATTTTTCCTTCTCTGTCTTTTTATTGTTTAGTAATTGTGATGAATTTTTATTGCTATTGAGCTGTTTCATTTCACTCCTGATGGATTCTTCCCTGATTTCTGATTTGCTGTCTGTACTACTGTGGAAATAGGGAAGCCAGGTAATCAAGCATATTCTAGTTAAATATTTGGTGAGGCCGAGAATGAAGGCTGTAAGATGGAAAGCTGCCTGACAGAGCTTTAGACTAAGTGTTTTCTTGGGCCCTCACTCTATACCTGCCTAGATCACCTTTGGGGGTTGTTGTGGCATTCTGGATATCTTTCTTTTTAAGCAATAATATACTAATTAAAATTGGTGAAATAAAGGGAAAATTGTTTGGTTAAATACCTCTTAGATTTCCTGTTTTATAAATCAGTTGGGATTAAAGGGCATGGTTCTTTCATGGCAATCTGAAGAAACTATAATCATCTTACATTGAGTTCCATATGTATAAGCCTCTTCTGTATACTGGGAGGCAGAAAGGCTTTTATCTCCAGATAAACTGTATTTATTCAAAGTACACTATATATTACATTTGCTTACAGTGTTTCATTGGGAATGAAGTATTTGTTCCTCCTTTTTTCTCTGGAATGTCATAGGAGTTGAGGTTAAATTTAAACGCCCTAGACTGATCATGTATTTAACAACAATAAATGATTCTGCTTATCTGTGTTTGGCCACCAATCTAATGGAATTTCTACTTTAAGAGCCATAGCTATTTAAAAGAATATCCCATCTATTTGACATGTTTCTTGAGGCATTATTTGATATTCTAGTGATTTTTCTTTTATGTATTCAGTAGTCTTGGGAGCTAGAGTAGTGAAATGGCCAGTTAAAAATGAAAGGGTTTTTTGTGTAGGTTGGAATTCAGATCTAGTTTAATCAATACAAAGGAAACTGTGTAATCAAGTGATGTTGTGGGCTGGGAACTTGGCAGCATTATTTAAGTGAGAGCATGCTTCTGAGGATCAACATTGTCCACTCTGCCATCAGAGTCCAGGCTGCTTTGTGATCACCAGAGGAGCCCCTGACAGTTTACCATGGTGTGGAACAAAAGGAGGTGTGAAAGATGAGGGAATCAGCCACTTGTTCCCTAGAGCAGTGAGGAAGTGTGGCACCTTCTAGTGTGGGCCTCCTTATGTGTCTCTCTCCAACTCATTCCATTCGGGTCTCTTCTGCAAAGCTATTTGACCTGAAGGGCGTACAATATTTTTGGTTATTTCCTTCTTTTTCTCTTTCACAAGTCTGCCCTCATCTCTAATTCTTCAATACAATGCAGCCAAGCTTCTCCCAGATCTGCAGTCTATGTTCAGACACCTGGGAGGTGTACATGGCTTTCTGTGAGATATGTGTGCACTTTTACTACTGGCTGTAAGCACGGAAGCACTTAAGCCTGTGGAGACTGTTTTATAAAAGAGAAACACCCACTCAACCTTTGATACATCCTTTTTTAAAGTGATGCTTAAGTGAAATGCCTGGTAATATCTTCAGCTGAGATTCTAGTGGCCTTTGTGATAATAAATGACCTAATATCACTCACTACGAAGAAGATGGTATTGATTTGTGTCATCGTTCTCTTGTGCATTTGCTGAAGACAAAAATTTATAATGCTAATGGAAATAAAGCAAAGACATTCCTGTGAACACTGGAACATGCTTTTCTAATAGAGCAAGTGTTCCAGGAAGGTTTAAATATAAATTTTGGATGAGAATTGTCCCTATAGGCTCATCTATTTGAATACTTGGTCCCCAGCTGGTGGAACTGTTTGGGAAGGATTAGAAAATGTAGCCTTGTGGGAGGAGGTGTGTCCTTGGGATTGGCCTGTGAGGTTTCAAAAGTCAACACCATTCTCAGTTAGTTCTGTCTGCCTCCTACTTGTGGAGAAGGCTGTCAGCTGCTTCTGCAACACCATGCCTGCTGCCATGTTTTCTGCCATGATTATAATACTAGCTAATGGTAGTTTTTGTTCTAGTATTATTTACATGTTGTGGGATTAAAGTTCTCCAACTACACTAAATATCTTTGCCTAATACCTTTCTGTCCCACTCCTCTTGCATTTTTATACAGTATTCTGTCCTTTATTATTCTCTAGTGATGTTGCTCTACTGACTTACTTCATTTGCTGGGTTTATTAAGCATATTTTGATATGAATATGTATTAAATGGCTCATTGTACATGACATTTGCAGACTTTGTTAATATTTCTAGCACTTCTAGCACACAAATGTAAAGGAAAAAATTTCTTTTTGTTTGAACACCCGAATTGACCCCAGCAAGATTGAGATTGATCTGGTTTCTTTCAGCCTGTTAAATGCCAATCCAGTCATCTGTAACAGTACTTAGTGTTTTTGTAATTTTCCCATACATATTTTCTGTTTCTTCTATAAAACTAACCCATCACTTACAAAGATTTTCTTTGCTTGATTTAGAGATGAAAACATCCACAGTCACCTCTTATTATTGTTGTTTTAAAAACTTGTCCCACAGTCGATGCCACGTCTATAGTCACGGTGATCTTTATAATCCTGTGGAGGGACTTTATAATTTGCTGGAAATTCTGATGAGACTTACATTTGAAATGTTCTTAGACTAAAGAAGATCTAGCTTGAAGAACAGATGTGGAAGGGGATGAATGGTTCTTCATTCGTTAACATTTCTGATAATTTAAGAACATGATTAACCTCCGTGTTTGGGGCTGTAGAGATGACTCAGCCACTAAAAAGTACCTAGTCCTCTAGGTGCTACTGAAGAGGCCGGAGTTTGGTTCCCATCACCCACATCAGGTCACGACTCTGTAGCTTCAGCTCCAGGGAATTCCCATGCCTTTGGCTTCCTATGGCACCTCACTTGTGCACAAATATCTCTCTCTCTCTCTCTCTCATGCACTCACACGTGGTTATATATTTAAAAATAATAAAAATAAACATTTTAAAAAGGATTCCTTTAAAAACCATTTCTGTTTTAGTAATTAAGTATAACTAGACAACTTCAGGCATAGTTTGTAGGTACAAAGATATAAATTAGCTTATTTTAAACTTCAAGTGTGTGTGTGTGTGTGTGTGTGTGTGTGTGTGTGTGTGTGTGTGTGGTGTGTGTGGTTATATGCATGTATGAATTCAGGTGCCTGGAGTGTCCAGAAGAGGGCATTGTAGCTGGAGTTTCAGACAACTGCAGGCAACATGATGTGGGTCCTGGGAACCAAACTCAGGTCCCCTGGAAGAGCAGTATGAACTTTTAACAGCCAAACCCTAGGGTTTGTTGTCATTTGTTTTCTTGATCTTGTCCATTCTCACTGGGGTGATATGAAATAACCAATTTGTTTTATTTGTATTTCCTAATTTCTCAATATGATGAAAACTTTTTGAGCAATTTCTTGCTTGATTTTGTTTGGACTAAAACTAAAAAGAGAAATATCAGAATTAATGGACATTATACATCAAACAGACATAACAAATATCTATACAATTTTTCACCTAAACACCAAAGAATATACATTCTACTCAGATGCCTATGAAAGCTTCTTTGGGATAGAAAAGAAATCTTAACCAATTCAAAAAAATTGAAATAGGTTCATGAAACCCATCTAATTACAATGCAATAAACTTAAAATCAGTAGCAAATAAATTTTTAGTAATTATGTAAACTCATGTAGCTAAGACAACGCATAACTGAATGTTGAATGGGTAAGCCGAAATCAAGAAAGAAATTCCTGGAATGAGGTGAAAATGAAAACACAATACAAGACCAGCGGAACACATTAAAAGCAGTCCTAAGAGGGAATTTTACAGCTCTAACATCCTCCTTGGAAAAAGTCAGGAAGGGAACAAATAAATGTCTTAATTGCACAACTCAGGAATTTGGAAAAGAAAGAGTAAACCAAACCTAAATCTAATAGATGGCAAGAAGGAAATATCACGCTAGAGATTAATGAAATATAAAGAAAACAATTAAGCATCATCTAATCTAAGTGCTGGACCTTTGAGAAGATAACAAGACCATTAGACCCATTGCCTAAACTAACCAAAAGTCAACAAAAAGATGACTCAGTTGATAGAATCAGAATGAACAGGGAAACATTGCAAACATCAAAGAAATTCAGAGTATTATAAGGCAATTATTGCCAGTAGTTAAAAAGCCTAAACACTATTATGTTATATATTCTTTAAAAAGGACAAATATTTAGATTCATCTACACCTTGAAATTTAAACCAAGGAAAGAATGACAGCTTTAACAGTCTCACAGCAACTGCAGTAATAAGCAGCCTTCCAACTAAAATAAAACAAACAATAACAACCAAAGAGCCCAGGGCAAGATGGATTCACAGTAGAATTCTACCAGACTTTAAAATAAGATCCACCACCAATTCTTCTTAAATTTAAATTTAAGAAAGAAATTTAAATTTAATAGAAATATAAAATGTATATTTTCTCAAAAAAAGGGAAACAGAAAGAACATTTGCAAACCTTTTCTACAAAGTCATTATTAGTCTAATATTAAAGCAAAGTAATGGCACCAACATCAAAAAAGAAAACCACAGGCCAATATCCATGATGAACATAGATGCAGAAATTCGTAATAAAATACAGGAAGTAGGGCTCTTTGAAAGCTGTGGAGTTGGTAAGGTGAAGTTAACTGTGGCTTTTCCTATTCCTCTGATCTCTCAGGTTTTAACCCCGATATATGGCTCCAGGTTTTTTATTAATAAGACCATTTTATTAATAAGCAGTTCATCCTACACATACTGAATGCAGGCATATATCAAAAAGATCTTTCACCAGCATTAAGTAGACTTAGTCTAAATATAGAGTGATGGTTCAGCATAGGTAAGTCAATAAATGTAATATATTGCATATATGAATTAAAAGACAAATATTACACAATCTTCTTGATAGATCCAAAAATGCCCTTTAAAAAAAATCTAACATGCTAAAATAAAAAAAAAAATCCAACATGCTTTCATGATAAAAGTCCTAGAGAAAGTAGGATGGGAGGTAATGCACCTCAACATAATCAAGGTCATAGATGACAAATTCACAGCCAACATCTTCCTAAATGGAGATCTCCAAGCAGTTCCATTAGAAACAAGACTCCCACTATCTCTACTCCTTTTCAGTATAGTGACTGAAACACTAGCCAGTACCATAAGACAAGAGTAGGAAATTAAAGCAAAAAAAAAAAAAAAGAAAAAAGAAAAAAAGAAAAAGGAAAAGATAAGTCAAATTATCCCTTTTTGTGGAATACAGGATAGATCACAAAAATTCTACCAGAAAACTTCTAGAAATGATCAACTACTGTTTCAGCAAAGTGGCATGATACAGAATCAACTTGCACTATTCAATAGCTTTTCTACATTCCAATATCAAACATGCTGAGAGTAAGATCATGTACATACTCCTATTCACAACAGCCTCAAAGAATATATTCTCCACAGTGATAAACTTAAGCAATGAGATGAAAGATGTCTACAACAAAAACTTCTCTGATTAAAAGAGATTTAGAATGTCACTAGAAAATAGATTTCCCATGTTCATGGATTGGTAGAATTAAAATTGTGAAACTGACTATTCTACCCACAGCTGTTTATAGATTCAGTCCAATTCCAGTCTAGATCTTCATCCTGTTCTTCACAGAAGTAGAAAAAACTATCCTGAAATTCATTTGGAACCATAAGTGAATCTGTTATCCCTCATAACCAAGCAATCCTGGGCAAAAAAGAACAATGATGGAGGGACTATTATTCCAGATTGACTACTGCACTATAGTAATAAAAACAACAGGGTAGTGCCACAAAAACTGACATGTAGACCAATAGAAAAAAGAAATAGAAGACCCAAACATGAATGCAGGTAACTACAGCCATCCGATATTTGACAAAGATGGCAAAAACATGCATCAGAGAAAAGACAGTATCTTCAGCAGATGGTGAAGAATGAAGTTAGAATCCTATATTTCGTTCTCCAAGAAAATTAAGTCCAAATTGATCAAAGACATTGATGTGAACCCTGAAATGCTAAAACTACTAGAAGAAAACATAGGTGTAGGGAAGGCCTTTTGAAAGAGGACTACATTTGCCCTGGAATTAAGGCCAAGAGTTGACAAGTGTGACATGAGAAACTAAAACCATCTTTACAGCAAAGGAGACAACTGAATGAAGAGGAAGCCTAAATAGTGTGTGGGAATCTTTGCCAGCTACACATATGACAGAGGATTAAGATAAATAATATATAAAGATTCAACAGTCAAGGGGACAAATGATCCAATTAAAAGATGGACTTGGATCTGAACAGAGAATTCTTGAGAGAAGAAATTAAAATGGCATTGTCTATTTATGAGTGGGTTATTTCACTTAGCAAAATGTCCAGAGTCCTTCCATGTTGTAGTATGGTTAAGAATTTTGGATGAGTATGTATAGAATTATATGCATGCAACCATGCAGTATTTTTCCATTTATTCATTATTTAATATTTACTTTGTTTCCATCAAATAGAAGTATGTGTACTTGCTACTGTATGTATTGCTGCTATGAACTAGGTGTTCACTATCTCTTTACAATCCCGCTTTCAATTATTTTGGAAGTATATTGAAAAGAATTTGCAGGATTAAAGGGTAATTCTGTTTTTGTTTTTGTTTTTAAACAAACATCATTATATTTTCTATATCATTCATACTATTTTACATTCTCAACAGTAGTAAACAGAAAATGAATTTCTTCATTTTCTTTGACCGCCCCCCCACTTAAATTCAGTTATCTTAAAAGGCATGAAGTGCTTATTGAGTCTTTGAATTCTACTTTCCTAATTACTAGTCATGTTTAGCATCTTTTCATGTATTTATTGGCCTCTTACATCTCTTCTTTAGAAGTGTACTTTTTTGTCCATTGCCCACCTTAAAATTATGTTGGTTTTTAATTGTTGTGGCATTTTAACCTTTTTTTTTTTTTTTAAAGACATGTAACTCTAGCTGGCTTAGAACTCACTGTGTGTACTTGGATGGCCTCGAAGTTGCAGTAATGCTCTTCTCTTTGCTGGAATGACAGATGACACATAATCACCATCTAAGATTTATTATGTTTGCTATCGATTACTTCTTATGTGATAATTTGGAAATAGTCCGTCTCTTTCCATAGGTTCCTTTCTTGCTCATGACTGTGTCGATACACAGGTGGTTTACCTATTTGCAGTTTTTTTACATGTTCTTTTAGTATTATATTCAAGAAATCATTATCATATTTGAATCTTTTTCTCTTGTTTTCTTCTAGAAACTTTATAGTTTTAGGTCTTAACATTTAAATACTTGAATCATTTGAGTTAATTTTAATATGTGATATAGGGGGCTGGAGAGATGGCTCAGAGGTTAAGAGCACTGGCTGCTCTTCCAGAGGTCCTGAGTTCAATTCCCAGCAACCACATGGTGGCTCACAACCACCTGTAGTGAGATCTGGCGCCCTCTTCTGGCCTGCAGTCATACGTGCTGTATACATAATAAATAAATAAATAAATCTTTAATATGTGATATAAACTCAGATCTCACCTTAAACTATTTCTTCTAGATACCATCTACAAGTGACTATTCAGTCTTCTCTGCTTCTTTTAGTTTAACATAATTATATATCTATGTGTGGATAAGTAGCAAAACCATTTTAGCTGTTGTCATTAAACATAAATTGGAACTTGAGATATTTCTTATCCTTCCTCATCTTTTAAAAGAGATATTTGATAAATCTTTTTGTTATGTTTGTGTTTTAAAATTGATATTTGGGTTGAAGAGCATTCTGGTTTTGTCTAGTCTTTAGTATTATGTACAGGATGGCAGTGAATAAACTCATTCATGTTCTTCATTTTTTGATAGTGTATCTTAAGTATATTCCTAGAAGTGAAATTTTGAGTTTAAAGATAAAATGTATGTACATCTTTCCAAGTTTTTTTTTCCCCCACATGGATTTGATTGTTTTGCACTTTCAGCAGTGATATATGTGAGGCTTTGTCTTCCAGCACCCTTTACAGCTGAACACATTCTTAAACTCTTGGAATTCATCTGTGATAGATGAGAAATGAAAAACCATTTTTGTTTCATTTTTACTTTTTGTTAGGAATTAGCTCAGTATGTTTTCATTTGAGCCTTATGAATTTGTTTTCAAGTACCAGTTCATACCCCTAGCTCTTTCTATACGAGTTTTGAGTAATTCTGTATCTATAAGTTCAAAACACTATCTAGTTTATCATATTTTGATTTTGCTTATGAGTCCTCAAGCATATAGAGTTGTAGAGGAAGAGTGTCGATGAGCCCAGGAAAGTGGCTCAGCAGGTAAATCACTTGCAGCTTACACATGATGACCCGAGTTTGATCACAGAATACATGTCAATGAGGAAGGAATTAACCATTTTCACAGAGTTGTCTCTGATCTCCACAGTGTGTGGTGGCATGCATGCCCACCTAACAGACACCTGGCACACACACCCATGCCTGTGCATACACACACACAACACGAAGTATAAAAAAATGTGGCTTCCTGATGTAAGGATATTTTGTTTTTCTCTCCAGAGTGGGCTTCAAAAATAAATTTTATATCTTCTTTTCCTATTGAAGTATCTTGGTTATGATAGTGCTTCTCTGCTCCGTCATTATTCTTTTTATAACTTTGTTTTGCACGTTAATTCTTTTTTTTTTCATTTTTCTTTATTAAGAAATTTTCTACTCACTCCACATATCAGCCACAGATCCCCCTCCTCCCTCTTCCCACTCCCCAGTCCTCTTTCCCAAGCCACCCCGCATCCCCACACCCCCCAAATCGAGGTCTCCCATGGGGAGTTAGCAGAGCCCAGCACGCTGAGCTTAGGGAGGTCCAAGCCCCTTCCCACTGCACCAAGACTGTTGCACGTTTAAGAGCTCCTCCAAAGGGAGTGATGAGTGCTGCCTTAGTTAATTTAGCTTTTCATTCTCCTCTAAATCATGAGTTAGATATGAATAGCTTTTAAAATGAATTGTGAGATTTAATTAGTGTGATGTAGGAGAATAGTAACATGCTCCTATACATGCATTATGCTCATACAGAGCATGGGTTTGATGTCTGCAGTCGTCATCTTTCCAGACCGAATTAACTGTGGTTCACACACCTGCTCATTCAGTTTTCTCGGAGGCTTACCACGTCACTAGTTTCTTTATACTCCATCTCAGAAGATATACTTGTATTTTATGACATAATTTAGTTCTTTGTGATCTGAAGCTCCTCAGTCTTAATACAAGTAAATGCATACAAGTATTCCACTGATAATATCTTCTTGGGGCGAAGATATAAATTTTAATTTTTAAATTGCTTGATTAGCTTACATTCATTCTTTACAAAAACGATATCTTTCATAATGATTGTATTTTTTCTCCCCAAATGACCACGTACCAAGTCCTTACTTGACTGTTGGTAAATACTTGACCTTGTTACTCTGTTCCTTTAACATTCTAGCATTTGCCCAAAGTATCTAATTTCTTTTGGCACTGGTGTCCATTGGTTGGGGCCTCATTTATTAAAATAGCATTTTACTGTTTTGTGGCACATGCTCTAGATCATCTTGAGTTTTTCCCAACTTCCTCCTAGGATCATCATGTTTGTAAGGAGCCCAGTAGTGTGTAGGTGGTTGTTTTATACGCTTAGCTCTTTGGGGGCCCACCACTCAGCTCCCAAATAATTACATGGAGACTAATTCTTACTTATGAATGCCCAGCCTTAGCTTGGCTTATTTCTAGCCAGCTTTTCTTAACTTAAATGATCCCATCTACCTTTTGCCTCTGGGCTTTTATCTTTAATTCTATATGTCTCTCTTTCCTTCTTACTCCATGTCTGCCCATGTTGCTGGATGGCTGGCCCTACAGCCTCCTCTCCCTTTTCTCCCTCCTCGTCTTCTCTTTTCTCCTGCTATTTATCCGCTCTGCCTGGCAGCCCCACCTATCCTTCTCCTGCCTAGCTATTGCTGTTCAGCTGTTTATTAGACCAGTCAGGTGTTTTAGAGAGACAAAGTAACACAGCTTCACAGAGTTAAACAAATGCAACGTAAAAGACTACAACACATCTTCGCATCATTAAACAAATATTCCACAGCGTAAACGAATGTAACACATCTTAAACTAATACTCCACAACAGTGGAGCCTTTAGTAGGGCCGTTGGAGACAGCAGTCTGGGCACTAGCTGTACTTGCTGCTCCTGGGTTCACAGATTATAGATCCTCTCAGTGGACAGAACTGAGAAACATCAATAACTCACCCTCAATCTTTATGTCTCCTTTCCTTTCTCTCTCCTCTGTCTCTCGTTCTCCCGTTTCCTTGCTATCCTCACCCTACTTAAAATAAATCTGACTTCATGTTAATGTTTCTCTTTTCTATTCACATAAGGATTCATTCTAGCCTTCCCCTTTTCCTCTTTCATAATTTTTTCTGAATAGGATTAATCTGTCTCTCATTATCTATGGTAGATTTGCTTGTTTTTCCCAACCTCAGTAGACTTTATGTAATTTAGAATTTCTAACATATGCTTTGTAAAAACCAGCTAACACTAGGGTGCAGTATTTGCGTACAGTTCTTTTTTGGTCTGTAGCTTTGTATTATCTAGTCTTTTGGCCTATTTCTGTAGTCCTCAGTTCAGTGTCTTTTATGTTTCCATCTTTCTGTGATCTTATGTAATATTTATAAGAGTGTGCACCTCATCCTAATTTCCCTAGCATTCAAGTTAGTTCGTTATTTTAAGCAATTTTATTTAATAAGGTTTACTCAGTCATACTTAGATCTTTGGGATGTGACACATTAATAGATTTTAGTATCTACTACCACAGTCTTGTAGAGATCCTTCTCCACCTTTTAACACTTTGCTGGTTTGGCTCTTTGTAATCAATCCAGCTCCAACACTGTGCTAAACTCAGCATCTTTATTCATATTTGACTGTAGTATAACATCTTACTGTATTATTTTATATTGTTTTTATATAGATAAACACAAAGACATAAAGCAATCTTGCTGGGTTGCTAGAAACCATTGCTTTTATTGGTTGTTTCTCAGAGACTGTCATCCAATTTAAGTAAAACTTTGTGGCTTCATACTTGTTTTCTCATAGTGGCTTCTGGCTGTATACCCAAACTGAATTCCTGAACTATGCTGATAATCAGAAAGAGAAGGGAGAAAAGCCTCCCTACTCAAGTATTAAGTTCTTAAGAGTCTACTGTCAATCACAATTACCAACTTTAGTACCTTTTTAATTATATGTATTAAAGTTCTATTCTTTTTACTACACTGGAGCTAGGTGGGTACCTTAAAGGAATCAAGTTTATAGGCTGGTCATGATGGCACAGGCCTTTAATCTCAGCACTGGGAGGCAGAGCTAGGTGGGTCTCTATAAATTCAAGATTGGCTTGGCCTACATAGTGAGTTCCAGGCCAGCCAAGGCTACATAGTAAGAATCAGTGTACAAAAACAAAAACAAGTTTATTCCTTTTCTAACTGTGTTAGGATTCTTGAGAGGAACAGAACTAATACAATGCATATATAAATGATATTTATTACAGTGGTTTACAGGCGGTGGTCTGGCTAGTTCAACAATGGCTGTCTCCCTACAGAAAGGCTTAGAATCTGGTAGTTGTTCAGTCCACGAGACTGGATGTCTCAGTTGGTCTTCAGTCTAAGTTGGAAGTCTGAAGAAGTAGGTCCTAATATCAGTGAAGGAGTTCCTCAGCAGCAGATAAGGTGAGGGCAAGCAGGGAAAAAGCAAAGTCTTCCTTCTGTGTCCTTTTTTTTATGGGCTGATACTTGAAGGTGTGGCCCAGATTTAGTGTGTATCTTCTGACCTCCAATGATCCAGGCTTAGGGTTGCTTCTTTCCACTTCAAATAATCCAGTTGAGAAAAATCCCTCACAGGTGTGCCCAACTGCTTGCCTGGTAGTCAATTCCAGAGGCAGTCAAGTTGACAACCAAGAGTAGCCATCTCACTGCTGCCCACCTTCTGTTAGTAACTTGTTCTCACTATCGTTCGGGCTCCAACGTCTGGTGTCTTGTTAGCTTCACTCTCCACCTGTCGCCACTCATACCTTCCTGCTGTCCCGTGGTCTTTGAGTGTGCTGCTCTTTCTTCTTCACTGGGTGTCATTCCATGATACATTTTACACACCCTTCA